>JALRMI010000105.1:0-80327 GCA_026120165.1 Leptosphaerulina australis
GGCGCACTGATAATTCACCCCCTGCGACGCGATTTGCTGAAATTTGGGCTCCAAACGAAGTCATGTTAGTCGTGCAGTAGGAGATTGAAGTTAGGAGGGCTGGTCTCGTGTTTGGTGTTGCGGAAAAGGTCCGTGCTGGTGCGAACAGACTAATTCCCTAGTACTGTAGCTTGATGCATTTGACTCGTTGTTTGCACGACCGTGTTTTATTACTATCCTGTGCAACTCCACCTTTGTTTGTTACCTTTGTTTCAGTATCATACTGTAAAATCATCAGGCACATTTGTTGGTACATTCATGTCCAGTAGTTTACCAACTCTGGGAAAGTATCGCTGAAAAACTATTTGCGAAGGCGTGGTAGCACTGTAACAACCCTCTTGTTGAGTTTCGAAAAGAACATTATATGCTAAGTGTTGGCAGGACTTCATTACACACGTGTGTGCGCTTTGTGGGTGTTACTCCGATTGTATTGTTCTGTGATGTTCTGTTCTTCCTGGAGAGGTAAGCCCTCATCTACTGAGATAAGGCGCGTCCCCTGGACGCGCTAGCCTAATCGAGTAGCGCTCTTCCAACACTAAGACAAAAACTAAAATCACGCTGTCTCAGCGTTGATTTGTATAAATATCTTCTCATCATAGGCCAACCGACGTTGAGCGAGAGAATAGTATCGCTTTTTGAAAACACCTTTAATATTTCGTATTCATCAAACAAAACGCAGATACAACTATTGTTTTCAGTTTCTCTGGTTGCTTATATTTGCGTGATAGCGACTATCTGGCTGTAGAGATGCTCCAGAAGATCAGTATTGCTCTTCGTCTTACCACAATGGATTTATGCCTATTCAAGAAATGCAAAGAAGCTTGTTTTTCCAGAGCGGATCTTAGACTGAAGTGGATCACGATTGGCTCGGGTAGTAGTAGTGAAGATTGGAAGTCTGGGAACAAGAGCCATGAATTAAAAAAGCATGCTGATTAGCACCTTGTTGCATCTGCCAATCAAAACAATCATGTGCGTGAGCGAACCTATTTCTCTCATCTGTCGTGCATGGGTACGATGATGCCACCCTAATTATGTTATCATGCTGACACATTGATATGCTGGTGTGTCTGCATTGGCCTTCGTATATATCAGCTGCCAGGAAGTGAGAGATTCTTCCAACTGGCACCACATAATCATGGCGTGCATTCCATTTGGAATTTCCACCATGAAAAGGATACCACCATGTCTTCCTCGATTGACATCGAGCCTCATTCAACTTCCTGTTTCCTCTTTTCCCGCGGCTCCACTTGCGCTGCCGCTGCTGCTAACGCTCCAGCTTGCATAGACCACAACAGCACTACCAACAACCTCAGCAACAGGTCCATAGGTAAGCTTTCAAAGTGGTAACGAAAGCGCTTGTAAACACAGCGCTCCCAACCACAAGTACCACTGTTCCTATAGCTGGTGTTGCGGCTACAACACATTTTTTCCAGGTGCGGTAATTGAGTATTACTTTATACATTACTTGCTGACTTTGCGTAGACTCTGCGGATGCACACCCGGGATAGTTCGTATAACAATTGGTGGGTTGCGACTTTGGTAATGGCATTCTCGACATGTGTCACATCGAGATTTTGGTCGGCAGAATCCGGGATTTTCTTTGCCTGATGGATCCTCTGATGTTTAAACCAAAATGTAAACCTTTGAATGAGATTTTGGTTATACCAATGCTCAAATCATGTTGCAGTTGTTACCAGATCTTAGTGTGCTCGTTCCCACGTCAAGAGTAGTGTTGCCTAATCTGGCTTTTATTAGGGTCTTGTTGCCTTTACGTATCCTGATTACCAGGATAGAATTGACAAATGAAGGCCAGATATTCGAAGCGTTCAACCACTTTTCTGCCTCCCCACAAGTCGCATCCGCGTATCGATCCTATTCATGCTACTGCATTCATCCAAATACAGCTCCTGAACAAGGGTTGTGCTACCAAACCACCGTTCTCCAAGACCAGCACCAGGCAAGTGCGGTAACATTTTAGGAGACGCAGAGCTCCATTTGGACGAGTCGGTTATCTCGAAGTACTTGAGCGAGTCGATAGCCCAAGTCATTTCAGCATTATTGCGATAATGCTCCTTCAGTCTTTCACGTCTTATCTCCCTACGTGCATTCGCTTCGATCTTCTGCCATGGTGCTGAAGGCTCCTCCAACGGTGAGTTTCCGCATATCGCCTTGCGAGCAGTGGTGGATTGTTCATTGAGTGAATGATGGCTATGCCATTGCACCTTCAGCGACTCGAGCTTTGCTTGTTCACGGAAGAACAGCCGCAACATGCCACGCCAATCGAGTTGTACCTCGTGCTCTTCGACGTGGACCTTGAGGCCTGGGATCCGAGTATCGTTGACCATATCGCCGATGCATATCGTATAGTTAGGCAGCTCGGGCCGGAATCTTTCTACATTCTCGCCCCACCTCTGCATTATCATCTTATGTGGTTTGTCTTTAAGCCACGGAGTCATAATCATATGTCCACGAAACCATGCAGTTCCCTCCTGCTTGCCTTTTCCTAGCCGCTCAAATTCGACAGAGATTGCAGGTTCGTGAGGGCCTTTCTTACCACCTAAATTGTGCCGCTCCAAAAGAAACTCTATATGAACATCCTTGAGAAAATTCTCACTAAACGCACATTCGGCGCAGGCACGTAATGTAGGAGAAACGCGTCTGACCGTTTTCCATAGGTGCGCAAGGTCGGAGTGGTAACTAAGGATATTAATCCATATCTCAGGTGGCAGGGACGGACAGATAGTTTCGCGGTCGTTTTCAGACGAAGGTTTCACACGTGGCATCGTGACACTTGAGGGCAGACCTGTAGAGTTTGTTGTGAAGATGTGGGGTCCAGAATGAACTTCATTTATGACATAAGCAAATAGTGCACGTGTTAACATCTTGCCCGTATATTTACGGGTACTATATGCATTAAGA
The DNA here is from genome assembly GCA_026120165.1 of Leptosphaerulina australis. Taxonomy (NCBI): domain Eukaryota; kingdom Fungi; phylum Ascomycota; class Dothideomycetes; order Pleosporales; family Didymellaceae; genus Leptosphaerulina; species Leptosphaerulina australis. The sequence goes on from JALRMI010000105.1 coordinate 2,959, forward strand.
AATTTTGGGAGGGCTCCCACACTAGTACAGGTGATAAAAATCTGAATTCTAGTGTCTTGATAGCTATGTCAAGTAACTGTGATGCGGATGTCTCTTATCATCATCTGCTACCGCCAAAGTATCACTAGTCCCAAAGCAACTAGCGTATCTGTGGCGGAACGCGTGGTAACAACACATGTTTGTGCCAACAAGAAAAATGTATTACCATCACGTACGATCATAAAACACTAAAATAAGTTCTCGTGCCCGATCCGTCGTCCGTCTTAGTACCGTTTTGAGAAGACCGTCATGCTTTGAGAGAGTATTGATCCTTATTAGCTGAATAGTCGTGAACTGAAAATGTACTCTTTCGTGTGTGGACTGAGTCCATTGTGATTTATATATATGTATGTACAGGAGATGTCCTTCCGCTCAATATGGCAATACGGCCAAATCGGCTAGCCGCCCTTCTAGTACTAGTGTCAACGTTCGTAAAAAGGGAAAACATGTTCTTGTCGGAATACTGATGCATCACAACCCTGGGGACATGAGCTAGTACTATTCGGGACTAGCTCTGGTACCCCGCGGTACATATTCCATCCTCGATAGACAGTAGACATTAAGACAACAAGAGACCACCTACACATGTACTGACGATTGATATATCGATGAGCACGTACGTTGAAGTCCTCCCAGCAGTTCTATCAATTGTTGATTCATGCTGACTGTCTATTCCTTGTCGTTTACTTGTCTGAAAGATGAGAGGCCGTATTATCTGACGCTTGGACTCATAAATCCCACCTAGCTGAATATATCCTCCAGCTAACATTCATAGCTTGTTGGCTCTTGAGGCTTGGTGATAGTATAGTCGACAATTGATTTTAGTGGGGGTTGTAATTACTAGGCGGTCAACGCCAAGATGCCGGGGGGTACAAGGTGTTTCCGGAATGATTATACAATCCGAAATTTCGCGCCAATTGTAAATAAAGAACGTCTCTTTAGTAGAAAGTCGAGGCGCTTTCTCTTTATGTATAGTACGTGTATATTATGAAGGCTTTGAGTGCATCGTAACCACCGTTGAGAGCACTCTCAAGAAGAGCAACGGCCTAGTCGTTCTGAGTCAGGAGACTCAATATTTTGAATATACCTTACCTGCCGCCAGAAATCCAAGACTTGCCGGTTATCTTCACGAATTGCACTCCTCTTTTGGCGCTGCAATGAGCTCGAGCCACCGCACAGGAACAGAAGCGTCCGTCACTAGCACGATTTCGCAGCTCGCCCCGTCCAAAGTTGCGAGCTATGCGCCGGAGTGGAGTGGAAGAAATCATAACCCTTGTTATTCTTGGAACAGACAAGCACTCCCCCAATGAAGGCCGTAGGCCAAAAGCGCACCCCTGTCAATGACAATGTTCCTTTCCGATCGCGCTACAGGAGAGAAATATGAGCATAAGGTTTCCGATACCCAGTACTGCTAGTTTTCTTCAAATCGTCCTTTGTAATCATTTCTTGACACTTGTTTGTTGTCGTTCTTTACTGTACATTACGCCTCTTCACTCGTTTCGTCTTTTGATCCGCGGTCACGACAATCTTTACGACATTCTTTCCGACTGCAAACATGCGCTCCATACTCTCTTTTCTCGCAGGCACAAGCATAGCATCTGCCTATACCGTTATCAACCATAAGCCTTTCATGAACAAGAATGTCGATGCGTTGGTAGTTCCAGGAACATACACTAGCCATATGCACACTTTCTTTGGAAGTGATGTTATCACTAACGTCAAGCCGACCACAGCCGAGCTCCAGAAAGGCTGCTACTCCGGCGACAATGCTAACGATCTCTCGGTCTACTGTATGTCAGTTTCTTGAGACCATGTCTGGAAAAGGCACTGACTCTTTGAAGGGATCCCCACACTCTATTATATCAAGGATGGGGAACATATTGAAGTTCCCGTTTTCCGCTTTAGTACCTACTATCAGAATGGCGGCTATGCTGAGGCTCCTTTCCCTGCGGATACCGGTCTGATCGCTGGTGACGCATCAGCGCAGACCCAGGCAGCGGCTGATCACAAGTTCAACCAACTGGAATGGTGGTGTGAGGGAGACGAACGCGAGAAGAAAGACCTTGCCAAATTCCCTACCAAGACATGCTCCACCCATCTTCAGGTGCAACTACGGTTTCCTGATTGCTACAGCTCAGAGAGCCTGAAGTACGAATACTCGACCGCCCCGTGGGGCAACGACAACTATTGCCCTGACGGCATGTTGCGTATCCCCCAACTCCGGTTCTCCGTTCGCTACGATCTTCGCAAAGCCCTCCCTGATGGCTGGTCTGGCACTGCACCTCTCCAATTGTCCTGCAGTGATACCATCGGCGATGGCTACTGCATGCACGGCGACTTCATTAACGGCTGGTTCACCGACGCCGCACAGAACATGCTTAAGGCTGATGACTATGGTAAGCAGAAGTTCCAGCGCATTGATGGCGAGCATGGAACTATCCCGAAAAAGAGCGAGTGCACACCGGAAGATGCTGATCCTACCAACGGTACTAGCGACTACCAAACCAGCCTTGAGATGATTGCAAACGATGGGAAGGTGAACAGCACTGTTGTGTCTGAGGAGAGTTGCATGGCTAAGCGTAGCATTGGATTGAAGTCGAAGCGCGATGCCGCTAGGAGGGCGCTCGAGGAGGCTCTCGCAGCTCTAGATGCTCTTGAGGTGTAGGGCACTCATAGAGTAGGACGCAGTCATCTGACGCGCTTGTAAGAATAGAAAAGATCCGATACAATCGTGTTCCTATAGATGCGAATCTTTAGCTTCTGCTTCAGAACATGGAGTTCAAATCCCTCCCACCAAATGGCTGAATTGGAAGGAATAGAATGAAGTAGATTGCTCTCCCTCTCGCACCATCAGCTACGTTCTGAAATACGGTACATAGCAGTTAGACGAACCACTCGCTCTCTAGATGGCCTCTTCAACTGTCCGAGTCTTTGCTGCATCGGCTGGCGGGATTGCTAACAGTACCTCCTTTGCGTAAGCGGCTCCGACCCCCGCTGCGTACGGTCGCCACCTCTTGTTCTTGTGCGAGTCTGCGTAGTCGCAGATGCCGCGGACGATCAGGCATGGAAAGCTGTTCATGAGGCCTGCCGCATCCATTTCGAAACAGAGCACTCCACCGAGTTCCGAATTGAAACTGTCTCTTTCTGCCGCATTTCTCGTGACCCGACTTCCTGAAGCGATTGTTCCGTATTGAATCACCATCTCCTCATCGCGGCTGCCGGTTTTCATGGCGACCTGTTCTGTACGCGTCGCATCTCTACCCACCCTCGTGGTCGTAGCTCACGCTGAACAAGACATCGAGTCCTGTATTGCTGCATTGAAACTTTTTGATGTGGATAAGCTTGGTAACATGATCATTCATTTTGCTCTTCCCTTGCAGCTCGTTCACGCACACCTTTGCCACCGCACAGATACCCTGTCATAACAGCATTGAAATGAGGGGAAGGTCCTGCGATATCACACAACATAGCTCTTCTTTCTGACAGTTGTGTAAATATTTGCTCTCTGTAGTTCACTCAATACACTAACCTTCCGCTTCCTTATGTCTGTCTTGCCCCATATCTGACAGGATTGCTGCGGTTAGAATGACATTAGTGTTTCGACTAGAGCATAGTCCCGCAAGTTCCACTAGGGACAAATAACATGCAGAGATCACACCTGTCCTCAATGTAGCCGTACATCTCCGGAAATACAGAAGGTGCGCTTTAACGGAAACAAGCAAATCACCAGACAGATCCCAATCTTTCTGTTTGACTTCCTCTTCCACATTTTCTGTATCATCTTGACTAATTGGACCTGACTAAAGTTTCGTATTTAAATTGCGTGCAGATTCTATCCTACATCTGCGCTGCGAGATTCTGCCGAACCCCACTTACTTTCTCCAGGGCTAGTTTTCTTCGCTTGGTAGAGATGTGCTAAAATCGAATAATCTTATTTCGAACTTCGGCGGATTCGTGTTTGAATAAATCAAAGCGATTTTCATCGCTGCCATATATCTCCGGAAGCACAAAAGAAAGGTGTGCTTCGACAGAAAAAAGGCAAACCATCGGATACATACCATCCTTCCTCTTCAGCTTGCTGTTAGGCCAACTGTCACTGCTCGGCAAATGCTTCTTTCTCCTCTTTACTCAACGGTCCTGGATACGGAGTTTCGACAATGTTCACGTAAGGATTCATATAAAAAGTGCGTAGTTTATGACCGGAAGACGTAGCAGAAAGTAGCATTAGTTTAAAACCTAGCAAGCGTCAGCGCAGGCTGCCTCCTGTTAGACGGAAGGATTGTGTGGTGTGGTATCGCAGGACCTTCCCCTCATTCCAATGCTGTCAAGAACAGGTATCTATGGTGGTGTCATGTCTCATAATATCATCTCGAGCATCACACAGTCAACCTGGCCATTCCTCTTATAAGGAACAACCCCATTCATAGAAACATTAATCAATACACAACATCACTTTTAACTTGATCATATTTCAGAATCCAAATCTCACACCTCCACCGGTATTTGAACAGAGCGTCAATCCTCATCTATCGCGACAAGCCGCTCAGAAATGTAGTTCTGCTAAAGTATTGCTTGGAAGACTCGCCGCAGAGTGTCATACTGCTCCACTGCGTTCTTTGTTGCAATCTTGCGACTGCATTGCATCTTCTGAAGCTCTCGACACACAATATCACGGCCCACAGATATGTGAGACTCCTCGGAAAACCAGTCTCTTATCTCCTCCAAGCGTGCCTATGGCTTATCGCGGAGGTACTTGCGGAGAAGGTGCCTGTGGATATCTCGAAGCGTGCTCGGTCAATCAAGTTTCACAGTAACTCGCGGGTATGGCTGACCCCATTGGCTTGAATTGAGCTGTATCCTATGTGCAGATTTGCATGTTAATTCAATTTGATAGTGCATTTTCGCACCATTGACACCAGCATTAAGAGGATCGATTGCTGCTTGTGGAGTGGTGGGAGCGTGCCAGTGGCCGGTGGGACGGATCATTGCAAGATGTACAACACCGAGAAAATGATCGCGATGACTAACTGCAAGCAGCACAAAAGCCTCAGTGGATATTAAAGCGTTTTACTTACTCTTAATTCCAAAATATCTAAGTTTGCTATATGTTGGCTTCACTGATACGGCACAATCTGACACCTTCACTGTGTGGCCAGATTCGGTATCGCGCGAACCGAGCAAACAGCACCCCACAGTGTATAAATATACAATCACCGCCAACACAGAAAGGAGGGACCCAAGAGTCTGACCACACAACTGGCAAGCTAGTAGATGGCCTCGGTGTCACTGCTAGCCCCTGCTACATAGAAGATTCGCGGTATAACACAATACAATACACTCCCTTTGTGTCGGTATACCCGCCCGTGAAATGGGAAGGTATAATGGACACTGTTAATTGACTGCCCGTAGATGTTGCGGAATGCTAGTCTACGGTGCGCAATTGCAAAGAGTGAATGAAGTAAGGGGATGGATTGAAGAGAGTAGATTGTATAGAGCTATACCGCGAATCTCTTACCTAGCAAGGGCTAGCAGTGATATCTAGGTCATCTACTAGCTTGCTAGGTGTAGGTTCAGACTCTTGGGTTCTTCCTTCCAATATTGGTTGTGGCCGTATCTTTATGTGCCGCAGGATATAGATTAATCGGTCCGTATAACCTGTAATTTTATCTGCGCACTTCCACCTCGTATCGTACTGTGATAACGGTACAATACTCGGTGATACCAACACTTTGATCTATACATTCTCCACACTTTTGTCCCAACCCGTACCTTTGCACCACCATACACCAGCGCTTCGCGACATCTACGGGCAGTCGATTAACAGCGTCTAAGACACCTTCCCATTTAGCGGGTGGATATACCGAGAATAACTTCGAGATCCGTTTTAACTGTTCTGTTGGGGACAACCCACGTCTAACGACGCCTCACTCATAGTTGGCCTCAAAACGTCCGGTATCATTCAAATTAACGATCGCCACCGTATACGCTGTGCTGGACATGTCATCAACCTTGTCGTTAAGGCTAGATTGTCTGGCTCGGGAATTACATCATTCAAAAGACTTCTTCATCCTGCACTTTGACCCTTGACTATATTACGCAATAATATCATAGCTTTCCTGCGGCCACTGATTACGAGTCACGTGGCTAGTAGTTATAGGATGGTACGGTGAAGGAGCTGAGCCGTAACGAAGCGGTTTTCAACGACTGATACAATAGTATCACCCGTTGGAAACGCTGTAATCAAGACAGGCCCTGATGTCAACACACAAGGTGGATTTTATGATAACGAACGTCAAGCCGCTCCATCTAAAGGCTATGAGCAGGTTGTAAGACTGCTGATCGAGAAGGGCGCTGATGTTAACGCACAAGGTGGAACATATGGGAATGTACTCCAAGCTGCTTCATCTGAAGGTCATAAGCAGACTGTGAGACTTCTGATCGAGAAGGGCATTGATTTCAACGCACAATATGGAGAAGACCGGACCGCACGCTATACCGCTTCATCTAGAGGTCACGAGCAGATTGCAGCGCTGCTACTTGAAAAGGGTGCTAATGTCAGAGCACGAGGTACAGAAGATCGGAATGCACTTCAAGCAGCTTCATCTAGAGGCGATTAGCAGACTATGAGACTGCTGATCGTCCTCATTCGCGTATATGTAGATGACCTAAACTGGATTTTAGCTTAAGCCCAAATTCAGTCATCATCAGAGTAGAGAATAACAGATATGTGGATGGACCCACAACTGACATGGAAGGACCACATTAGAAGATCTGCAGCAAAGGGAGAGTTCGCGTTCAATGCGATGGCACGGCTCACAGCCTCCACCTGGGGACCATCAGTCCGCAAGTCAAAGTTACTGTACACCGCGGTAGCTAGACCGGTGATGACGTATGGCGCCCAACTGTGGGCAGTTGGGACAGATGGATGCGTAATCCTAACAGCAAAGTTCAAGGCCCTACAAGTTCTACAGAACAAGTGTCTACGACGGACCCTCGGTGCATACAAGAGAACCCCTACTGCAGTACTAGAGAAGGAGAGCGAAACACCTCCAATGGACTTGTACATCACTGCCCTTGTTCTACAAAGGGTTGTGAAGAGCGAAGACCACCCAGTAACACAGGCCATCAGGACTAAGCTTCAGAAAGTGTGGACAGATGCAACACCAGCGAAGCCCGGCCGAAGGAGGGGGAGGCACCGGAAACAGACGGCCCAATCAAAGACAAATATCGACAAGGCAAGAGAGAGAGGCAATGAAATGATAGACATGGCAAATGACAGGGCAGAAACCACGCCAAGGCAGCGCGGGAGCCGGATTCAGGTATGCAGCAAGATCAAGCAAATTGGCGAGGAACTCCAGGAGGAGTGGAAGAGGAGGTGGGAGTCCCAGGCGGCGAAGCCGCACCGGCATGCACCCACATGGAAAGAAGGTTGGTCGAGCCAACCAATGTGGATATACGATGATGTCCAGAAACATGTGGCGACTGCCATCCTTCTACTCAGGTCAGAAGCACTGGGACTGAGAGCATGGTTGTCGGGTGTGGGTGTCCCAGGTGTCACGCCAGAGTGCTCCTGCGGATATCCGCGTCAGACAATCCACCAACACGTACTAGGATTCTGTCCCGATCAGGTCGAGACGCGAACTAAGCTCCTTAACAAAACTGGGCACACATAAATGGGCCGCCTGCTGCGTGCAAAGGACACAGCAAGGTGGGCAGGACAGTGGCTCTTGGACATAGGCCTACTGGAGTATCTCCAAGTAGCGCTTCAAGTCGAAGCCACAGACACAGGGGACTGGGCGCCCTTTACCAATGCCCAGGAGTTGCCATACTCCTCCGCAGCCTGAACATCAAGACAGCACAGACAAGGTGTGGCGCTGTAAGCGGGTAGGGCAAGCAGCTGTTGACTAATGTTCCGTAGTAAACAGCCCGAGGCTGGCCTGCGTAACAGTGCCAAGAAAGGGTAAGAGAAGTGGTCAGAGAAGGCTAAAGGATAGACTAAGGAGGTTTTTAAGCTGTAGGCGTAGCTTGCAGCTCTGTTTGCCCTTAAAGCAGTAACATAGTCTCTAAAGTGTCAGCACGCTAACATAGCGCTCGGTAGCACTCAAAATTCCAGATTATTTATTTATAAATAACAGATATGCAATGCGAAAACTAAGCGCAAAGCGTATGTTACGGTTCATTTCCAAATCAATGGTACACATCTGTGAACAAAACAAGATTATGAGCAGCAAAGAGTTGATTACGACAGACAATTACGACTGTTATTGAAACACTGTTTCACCTGGATTTGGCTAGCTTCCTACGAAGCAATATTAACTCCTGAGATTCAGATATCAAGACCAGTGGTTTCTACAATTCCAGGTCATGGCGTTTGCCTATCTCTACCTTAATGGCACGTAGCCTTCAACCCCATCGTCAATATCTATAACCTGCTGTATTAAGATGATTTAACACATTGAAGGCATCTGAAGGACTTAAAGAATACTAAGCAGCACCGCCACCAGACCGAATGGGCCAGTGAATGGTCTTGCGGCGTTCGCGACAGCTGCGCCAGAAGACTGAGTAGCACCAGTCGAAGGCTGTGTTGTAGATCCGATGGTCCCAGAGCTCACTGCAGAGCTTGAAGCTGATGATCTTGAGGAATTCGATGACCTCATGGAAGCAGGTGTCGAAGTTGCGTCACTCGTGCTGCCCAGAGCCGTACTTCCGCTTGCCGTACGTGTCACGACCGCTGCCCAGATCAGTCTCATCTCAACATACTATCACATGCTACTCACCTGTCCCAACATCCTTCACAATAGTGAATGCGTTCTGACCTAGATCCGTCGCCCAACAGCCCAGATAGTTCTCTCCTTTCGTTGCGCCAGGCGTCGCGACTAACACAGCCGTATTACAGAACCCCTGGTCACAACGCAGACTAGTTGACTGCGCAAACAGCGTTCCAGCCGAGCAAGACGACCAGAATATGCAATCAGAGCCAGAGCAGCATTGTGCGAGGGAACCGGCGGAGGAGAGGGTTGCAGGGTAGTCGCAGGAACGAACATCAGAGACTACATAGAATCATAAGAACGTCTGTATACCAACCCAAAGTATTGTGTGTAGGGATTTGTATATGTAAAGAAAGTGTTGTAGGCGATGACAACTTACAGCTCTTCTCACCACTCTTGCTCACGTATCCCAGTAGCGCAGGGTCCGCCTGCCGCTTCTCGAGCTGTGCGCGCGGAGTGATTTGTGGATCTGGGGTAGCAGCCGCGACTACTGCAAGACTGAGAAGCGCAATTGTGGACTTCATGGTGATGTGATTGATGTCGTGAGAACCGCACAATTGGAATGTAGGTAAGATGATGACGACGATTGTAATGGCAGCCAGGTGCGCACGCTCTTCTTGTACTCTGAGAGTATTGTATCTGCCGCGGCTTCTTGGTAGACTAGCCGAGCTAGGCTTAGTCAGGTACCAGACGGGAGGTCCGCGCGCGTGGCTGCTTACTTCCAATATGTTATTCGGTCTTAGTGTTATTTCAGATTGATCGTGACAGCTATTCCTTCGTTTAACCTCATCTTATCGTTGCCATGGGACGGCAACAATACAATTCTATAAGCAGTTACCTCCCTGGCCAGTCAATCTTTTCCAGGACAGCATACGCAACGATCCAATCCACTCCCCTCACCCTTTAGACACTTCATGCCACTCTTCATCAATACCAGCTTCGCTGTAACGGTTGCCTTAAGTGCTTTTATGTAATATTCTAAATCTACATTGGCAGGCACGCTGCCCTAGCACGACTGCCCAAGCGAGAGCTGAGAGCCCAGAAGCAACGTAACCCAATATACTTCTTATGAAGTCGGATATTTAGTTCGTGCATCCTGATGAACAGGTGCTACTCTGCATGAAGCACTGCTTAGTCCGCGCATGTCATCCATTGAGGCAGAGATAGCATTGGAGGTTACACCTGGTCATGCCGGGAGAAGTAGTAGTAGTATTGTATTAACGTCCCGGTACATTTGGCAGTTGCCTTTACATACATTATCACCTCCCGTAGGGTATTGGGGACGCGCCAGGCACTAAAATGGAGGCGGTTCTTGCGTGAGCAACCCCTTAGTAGGGGTGTGTCTTGTCTTCCTCTCCTCCATGCGAGGGTGGTCATGCCAGGACATGCCGTCAGATGAGACAATTACTACTGCAATATGAACGTGAAGCAGAGACAGGTATAAAGGAGATCCAACGCGTCCATGTTTATAAGAGATAGGCACACAGCAACATTATGCCAGCTGGATTTTGACAGGTCGTCAGGAAACAGATTTAAAATATGCAATGAGTACAAAGGGTAGCCATAAGCCGAAAGTTAGGTGCCGACAGCGCTAGCACAGAAGAAAGATTAAAAGATCAATTTCAGTCCAATCTTTCATTTGTGCATATCTGCATAAACAAAACCAATGTTAGGCACAGTTTAGTTCTATCAGCAAGTCGAAACTCTTGTATGCTCCTGACTCACTCATCAATCTGCTAACAGACCACGGAGCTGACAAAGAGCCAACAGAGGACATCTTTCTTGTGCTGAACATTTAGATTTCTTGTCACGACATCCTCTCCAGAGGGGTTGGAACTATAATTATGTCATTCAACCACGGATAAAGGAGTTTGATCCTTTGCCATCTTCACGGACCGCGGCTTAAAGAGAAATGACCAGAGAGTCGCTAAAGAATACAACATTCAGAACTTGCGCAGGCAAGGAAATTGCCAGGCGAGTACAGCCGTCAAGGGAATATTTATAGCAGACAAAAGACCTTATCTTCGCACCTCGAGTAGGCACACAGTATAATTGTCCGATACCAGTTAATAGGTTTAATCCAACCAACAACCGCCTATTTGAGATTGTAGAAAAGTCACGCATAGGGCTGGTACACCACAAGCACGATATCAAAACAGCATGATTACATGCTTATCATAATGCTCTACGCCTGGAGATGCATAGTTTGATGGATTTGGCGACATAGCGGAGCGAGGCTTTATGTGTCTTATAGTGAAAGTCAAAACCACAGGGTAAGTTTAGAGTGAATTTGAATCTCCATCTGAGTACGCAGTATCTTGGACCTTCTCAAAGGCCCGTTGCGACCAGTTCCCAGCATTTGCTCATTCCCGTCGACAGCGTTTCATAAGCCATGAAATCGGTACTGACCCACTTTCGAGTGGGTGTACCGCTGCACATGAGGTTTCCGGCTTCGATCTCATCAGTTATTCGGTAAAGATGAGGATGCATAGTAAGTCTTATGTGAGTGAAGACATGAACCAACGGGTCAAAGCTGGCGATAAAGCGCGCTTTGCTAAAGTCGACATCACCCGCAGTCATACTCGAAACATACTTTTGTGCCAAAGCTCTACGATGAGCAGCTGTCGTATCTGTCATCGACAGCGTAGTTTGTGGAAATTGCCAAAGGGATGCAAGAAGGCCCGTCGCGGGTCTTTGTTCTATGAGCCATTTGCTTTCTCCATCTGATAGGCGTAGTTCAATAAGACAGACCATACAGTGTTCTTCTTTTGCCTTTTTTTTTGCTACTTTCTTCGGAAACAGAGAGCAGTAAGCATCCACCGACTTCGGTATATTGTTCAATGCAGAAGTTTTGCGTTTGTTTGACGCAGTGGCCAGCTTTTCCTCTTCAGTGTCTCCTTGAAAAGTTGCACCTGGTGTGCCGATTGCGAAATATTGCGCTATCGTATTTGTTTGTTTGGGTTTAAGTTTTCTCTTTTTGGTAGTCTCTACCTCTTCAGACACTTCATTTCCAGGTATTTCTGCCAAATCTTCGGTATCCAGCTGATCGCAAAGGGTACAGGCATCTTCAATGTCGGGGATCGCAGCCTCCGACTGGCGACGTTTGGAGAGAGCCACCCCTTCATTGTATACCCGGCAGGTCTTTTGAATGGGACAATCGTCACACCTTGGGCGTGGTGTACATATTGTTGAGCCAAGTTCCATCAACGCCTGGTTCCATTGTCCGGGCACCGCACTGAACTCCACATCAGGGTGGTGGGCTGCTTCCTTTATCAACCGGTCCGCGACTCCCCAGAGTAAATCAGAGGATTTTTTCTCTTTCACATCAATGTAAAGGCCCAGTTGTCGGCTCAGCACCCTCGCGACATTGCCGTCCAAAACGGGCTCGGCTCTTCCAAATGCTATACTAGATATGGCACCTGCAGTGTATCGACCGATACCTGGCAGCTGTAATAGTTCCGAGACTCTGTTTGGCATGAGTTCCGAAGGTCTTGCTACTACAGCTTTTGCGCCTTCGTGAAGACGTGTTGCTCGAGAATAGTAACCTAATCCTTTCCAGGCGGCCAAAACCTCATCATGTTCTGCGTTGGCAAGATCCTGTAATGTAGGCCATTTTTCAATCCAATTGTTGAAATATGGGATGACTGTTGAGACTCGCGTCTGCTGAAGCACTGTCCTTGAGTTAGCGTCTAAATGTCTTGTGATACCGACGTTATGCACGTGACAGCGCAGTTTGACGCTCGCTTTTGTTCGACACACTTGGTTCACTTACTGACTTCACTGACCCAAACCTCATACGCCCTTTTGTTCAGCATCCCGTCTGTGTTTTCCGATGAATGTGAATACTGTGATCGATCGATCCATGCTTTCCTCCACGGCATAGTTCTAGCGTCTTCTACACCCTTGAACCATTTCAGAAGCGCTTGATGCTGAACATCATCCCCGATGAGAAGGGGATGGTGATACGACAATGAGTGAGCACGCGCCGGTGGCAGAGCCACCGCGAGAGGCTCTTGAGGTTCCTCAAAAGAAACTGCTGTTGTGGGTTTAGGCCTAGGTTTTGTTGGCGCGACCTTACCAGTCTTTTTTGTCACTGTACGTCGCAGTGGCATAGCACAGAATTGATGGTGTCGATTTAAATGGTGATATTTGGTGCTGCGTGCCGATGTAAAGGAATTGATGTGTGACAATTGGTCCGTTCGGACGCGTCTCGATTGCGCTAAGATTAGCGCGATTGATCGAAGCACTGAAATAGCGGTGTTACTCTAGTGAACCAGTACACGCATAGGCTGGTTCAAAGCTCTTCCAGATGACCGTTGTTCAAGTTCTTCTTGATTTCTTGGTAACCCAATGGGACCGTCACAACACAGACACCAATAAGCACGATGCAGAAGATTTTGCTAAAAATTTAAGCTACATATTTGGCGCCATGCGCATATTGCGAATCCATCAGAGCAGGACCTGACTCCATGGTAGCAAAATGGTGATGGACTGCGTAATCCAATCTGTGGACCTGTAGCCTATCACTGACTGAGGCATGGAAACTACTAAGAAAATCTTTAGAGACAGAACGCGGAGAACAGAATGTAATAGTAATACATTAGACAAAGAGCAACACGGTGCAAAACGAAACATTGACTGAATAGAGACGAGCTTGGTATCGCGCAAGTTGAAAAGTATGATGAACAAAAGCTGAGCAGAGACGGCATAACTTCGTAACTCTCCAAAATATTGATAGACCGTGAACGCCGCTGAAGACGAAAAGCAGTGGGTATATAGCTCAGACCAGAAAATTTTATCGAGCAGATGTGGGTGGAACTGGAAGTGGCATAGTTGGTGGAGGTGTCGGCAAGGGCATGTTCGGAGGTGGCGCAGGGAGAGGCATGTCTGGCGGAGGTGCTGGAGGTGGTAGCCCCATCACTGGCATGCTCTTTCGTGACATCAAGTACTTCGATGGAGCGGGAGCTTGAAGTGAAGTAGATTCCTTCAGAGTGCCTATACTAGGACTTGAGTGCAGAACTATGTTTGTGTTCGTCGCTGGGGGAGATCTTCGCCCTGTACCAGGTATGAAAGACGGCGTTGAAGATATGTTGATTGCCGGTCGGATTGAAGACAAGAAGGGCGCAGGATCGGACCGAATCTGCACAGATGTCGGGCGGCGGAGTGTCCTGAATTGAGCTGAGTGCAACGCAGATGCATGGGACGATGGCGAAAGTATTGTTGCTGCAGAAGCCGATCGTGGCGGTGCAGTAACGGAGCGGTTAGCTAACGTCGCGAGCGATGGGTGGCCTGAATTCGGCATCCCTGATGCTCTTCGTTGGATAGCGACAGAAGAGTTGGTATGCTGGGCTTGTGGCCGGACTGGAAACGGTCGAAGGAAAGGCTTGGGCATTGCTGAGATGCGATGCTGACGGGATGGATCAGACTTTAATGGCACTAATGCGGGAGAAGTGTACACAGTGCTTGTTATTGCCTGGCCCGGTAATGGACGATGTGCAGAACGAGGTGGAATTGGTGGTAATTCGTGAGAAGGCGGGGAAATTGTCCTCTCCCGGGACATTGCACCGCAACTTCCGGCATTAAATCTCACAGGGCTATCCTCACGATCCTTCAGGGTAGCAGAAGCTGCAGCTTGGTCCCTATCCTCCGTGTTTGACTGAGCAGAAGCCGAGCGGGCCCGACTGGCCATGTGTGCAGTGAGACCCTTGGCCGCTACAAATGGAGGCGCAGATGTGAGCGTTGTTTCGATAACTGCGGAGGGTAAGACTTCGGGTTCTGGATTCACTGGTTCCTGCAGTGTTGGTGACATAGAACCGTAAAGGGAATGGCGCTGTCGCATCACAGGCACTTTGACAGACATGAAGTTATCTTCCGTGGTGACGGGCAGAGGTTGTACCGACCTGCGGCGAGACCCAGTGTCATTGCTGGGATTGGAATGAAAAGACTTAAGGGGCCTGGAAATATCGGGTTCTGCCACTGTGGCGAACCCCTCCTTAAGAGGAGACTGTGGGGTAGGAGAGGCATCTCGCGACGTATTCCTGGTTCCAAGGCTAGACGCAGATGTCGCGGTAGACACGTATGAGACACGTGAACGTCCTCGTAGCTGGTCAAACTGTGTTTGGTCTTGGGAGAAGGGTGTTGAGGAAGCTGATGACACCTCGGCCGACTGGTGCTTGATACTCTGTCGAGAGGACTGGTCAATAGTCAAGCTGGCTGCACTAGACGCTCGCTCTGTGTGGTCTCCCTCCCAATCCGAAGTGTTAACCCTTAGTGGGATTGCGTGATATGACTGATGTGGTGAATCCACAGGAGCGATCTTGGTAACAACGTTGGGATCCCTTTGCACTAGGTATCGATGACTGATTTCGGCTGACTGCTTGCCAGACGAACCATCGATCGAGGATGATGCTCTTATTGATTCGTTCTTTACCTTTGGTCCACCATGGTTCTCAATTTCCTTTCGTACTGTAGTCATCCAGGCTTCCATTTCCTCTGCACTTTCCAAGACCAATAAGAAACTATTCACTGCTTTTCTGCCAATGGCATTCTGTGTTCGCAGTCGAGACAAGAGCGAATTCTTGGGTGCCACCTCAATCGCGCCGTCATCGTGAGCATTGCTGGAGACCTGTAGTACCCAGTGCTTTCCTGGAATAAGATCACATGCAAATGCTGCTGAATCTTTGCCAAGCTTTAAAACTTTCTCAGGCTGGCGATCGAATGATCCATCACCTGCGTACTGCATGATATAGCCCGATGTGACAAGGATGTAGATTTTGTTAATCAGCTCTGGCGCGGATGAATTGAGAACTGAATTTGAAACCAGGCGTTTGTGCGACTTCTCCAACTTCTTAGTTTCGGTGCTGTTTTCCTCAATCGCAGACAGATCGCGGACACTGTCTATCCTTTCCCTTATCAGCTCAGCCTGTCGTCGCTGACTGTGTGTCCGCATCAGCAATTCAGGTGGAAATACGCATGCTTGCACAGTGGCGTGTTTAACCGATTGTGGAAAGGCTTGAAAAAGTGGTGGTGGCTCCCAGCTATCAGGCTCATTGTTTGGAGGTGGTGGCCTCGTAGACATTGGGCGAAACACCAGGCTTGATCGAGACCGTATCGACTGCTGTGCGGTGGGCGATGGATTCTGCCGCAAAGCTGACTTTGGAGGCATAGCAGGTTTCGGAGGCGTTTGTGGGCGCATGGGAATAGCGAGCCCGACCTCTGTGTGACCTCGAGCTCTTTCCACTTTCGGCCGGCTGAATAGGTTGAATAACGATATCTTCGACGGTGCTCGCGCAACCTTGGGCGCTTTATCCTGACCTGGACTAGGACCGGATACTGACTGAGAGGACACTTCGCGGAGGTTTACCGTCGACCGAGTGAACCGCCATCTTGAGTTCGAGGGCTGGGGAGCCAGATAGCGCGAGCTGGGATTATCGTCTGGAGCCATGGCGAATGGAAACGTGTATTTGCGGGGTATTGTTACTGCATGTAAAGAGTCTCGTTCGTGTGTACGTGAACAGTGTGAATAGAATAGTTGAGGTTTCAGTGGAGCTGCTAAATGAGATCCATAAAGATCTGGGATCCGGCAGTTGCGTCGTACAGCGGCTGAAGGATTTGATATATCTCGACGGCGAACGCTTGCAGAAACCACAACAAGGATGGTGCTGTCGAAGAAGAAGTGAAGAATGACTTGTTAAACAGCGGCGCTTTGACGAAACAATTTGCTAGGTGTCGTGGGTGATCAGTTCGTATGTTGAAATTGTCCAAGTTGCGAACCCATGGGTCTAGCAAGCGTTCTATAACCAAGATGGTTATAAAAGAAATGGAAACGGGTATCAAACGAGAGGACAGGACATAAGCCCCTGGGCACGGAAGTTCACAGCAGTCATGGAAGCAGCCGAGAAGGGAGGAAAGGTCTGAAACACGTCTCGACGACGACAGGATGGTGGAAGAAGGAAAGTGGCGGAGGTACTAGCTGCCGCGGATAGTTGCTCTATTCATGGCCATGCGCAGCCTGGGGCTCTGGCTGTGTGATCTGATGGCTGCAGCGGCCTCAGGGTGGCCCCTTTTGCTGAGCAGAGATGAACGGCGCCGTCACGTTAGTCTGGTTTCGTCCAAGGCTACCCCTGTGAGTGTTTGATGAGACCTGCGACGGTAGAGCTCGGCGACAACGTCTCTGCGCAGGGCTGCATTCTGCTATATAACTGACCCACCACCGGCGGTTTGAGGGGATTTTGCTTGTTCGCCCTGCGATGGCCGCCTAGAGGTGTAGTGTTTCGAGAGTGCGGTTGGCAGGACCCTGAGGCAGCTTGAGCTCAACGCTGTTGGGATGGCTTCTGTTGACAGACGCTGCCAATACTGTAACCCATTAAACTTCAAAGAGCTTGACAATAAACTTTGTCTGGACCTCAGATTTGGTGGGGTTGTCAGCACATCAGACGCGTCAATCCGGCTACTGCAGGGTTTATTGCCGACTTTACACTACGATGATGTTGATTTGACCAGGTCGAAAATTCAGCATCGATGGTACTCACTGTGACAGAATGTATAGCGAACTTTATTCAAGCAGCGAGTTACCGCCGAATAGAATCCAGGGGCAACCCCATGAGGCCACATTCGATCCTTTCTCCAAGTTCTATCGGATCCTTTGGTTGCTTGTTTGTGATCGACATTATCCGGCAGGGACTAGAACCGATGTCTTCAGCTGATGCTCGACAACTGGGGCAGAGTGTGATGATATAGCGACTGGTTCCGTGCGCCATTCAAGGAGGTAAGAAAAAGCAAAAGGCCGAATATCAGGGAAGGCCACCAACACGTGATGATACTTCCACCACACCCTGTCGACACTCGACTTACCTTGTAGTACAGAGACAGGACTCAAACAACGCTCATGCCGGTCTCGCCGGTGTCACGAACGCTGGCGCTGGATTGTCACAGGAAACGTTTCTCCGCCATACCAGTCTGTGCTCAATTGGCCGTGCATGCGCTCCATCATGCGGGTCTCTCTTCCTGGAAGCAATTGATTAAGACGCGTGAGATTCACGTTGTTTATGGTTCGCATGTATGAACAGCGCGTGCAATAAGTTGTGCGATGAATTAAGCCCATGTACCTGCAGACATATTACTTGGGGCGGCCCTGCTGCTTAGTGTTCCAGGTTTTGCCAGCCGTACCTGCGTCGAACAGGCTGCGAGCGCTTGCAATTAAGCTGCGTCATCTGCCCCGCGCTGCCAAAAGCTACTAGCTGCGTCAACGACCGACATCTCACCCCACCAAAACACCTGAAATCAGCTCACCGCGTTTGATACCGCAAAAGCTGTTGCGATCATATGGGGTTCTGCCGTCCTGTCCTCTAGCACATTGTTTCTTCTATTTCCACGTAACCTCATTTAATACCACTGCCCTTCATGGCACCGCCGGATTTGAACACAATGCCGCCCTCACCTCTGCAATCGCCCTCAGCTTCAAACGGCACCTCACGTAATCAGTCACCCTCAGCATCACGTACTATGGCCGCCTCGCCGCACTCATTGGCTGCTACTGCAGCAATGAATGCAGGCATCCACAATGAAGATCAACGCCGAAGTTCCTCTGGTAGCATGCGGAGGGACGTGGAACGAGCACGCCGCCGGTCCAGCATCCGTATGAACTTGAACCTCAACGACCCAGCTGTACCTGCACCTGGTGAGATGCAAAGCCCATCGACCCGTAGTAGAGGCCCATGGCCGCATAGCCCGCACCATGAGCGCGCCCCCAGTTTGGGCGAGCTGCATCAAGAGCTGGAGTATGAGCAGGAGGGGCAGGTGGTATGTCTCCAGTATTCAGCATGTCCTATAACGCTATACTGACTATGGCAGAATCGTCTCCTCAATATGATCCGCCAACAGCAAACCCAGGTCGACACATTGACAGCTGCTCAGCAACATTCCTCAAACTCTGCGGTCGACGATAGCACGCCAACTTCTGAGCGGTCCATGTCTCTTTCACGGTCGCAGTCACAAGCTGCGCATGTTCCTCAGTCCACAATTTCACCCCCTCTCGGCGCTGCTCCACCTCGTTCGCGCTCCCCCTTAGCTCGTTCGCGCTCCCCCTTCAACATCAGCCGCCAGTCATCATTTGCAGACCGCTCGAGAGGTGGTAGCCACACGGGTTCTCCCGCCTTACGCCCATTTCCAAGCGCACCTCACGAGGTTCACGAGATGCTGCCTAGTCCAGCAACAGGAAGGGACGAAAGCGCCTTCTACCAGGCTGAGACGCAAAACTTGACTCGAGAGAACCAGATGCTGAAGCTGAGGATCAGAGAACTTGGTAAGCCACTTTGAAGCACGATCGATGGCTGGAATGCTAACTCATCGGCAGAGCGCCAGCTCGCGGAAATGAACCCTACAAGTCAGGTCACCCGTTCGCCAGCGATCCACTCGAGCCTCTCTCCGGCCGCCAGCCGTGACAGTGCAGAACAAGGAACAGAGACTGCGCAGAGCACAACTCTACCATCAGCGGGATAGGATTTCTCTTTAGATTGTGTCACCAGTAAGGCGTTTGACGGGAGATATGCATTGCATGATATTGAACAAGCATGTCGACGACGGAATAAATAGCATGGAACGGAGTTCAGGAACCGAATTTTTTCTCTACAATGACACACACCTACGATAATTTTTTTTCAAAACCGTGGAATTAACCGTCATAGTGCACACTTACGTATATGTGATTTTCGTGTTGCACGGCTGACGCCAACTCGATCGTTGAGCAAACAGCTTACCAATTCGACCCACAAGCGCAGTATCGCCGTACTCTATGCTGCCGGACATATCTCGAAGCCAAGAAAAAGCGCTCAAAGATGTTGGTTATGCATGAAAGTAAGTCCGAGTTTCTGGCTCAAAAGACTGGGCAGCGATAGCTTTTTTTTGTCAATAAAGATCTGGTGAGACAAGGTTGAAAAAACATGATTTGGAAACCACGCCAATTTGACATTGGCGTACAGTAACGCCACAACACAAAAGAAGTGACGTATCCTCTCTGAGATGATGATGGAAGAGACTACAAAATTTGTGATTCTGCACGCAACTCTGATTGTGGACATGAACCGTCACATCGGCGACACTAGTAGCTTAAGGAAGAAAGTGCCCTGGCAATTGAACTTTTGACAAGCGACTATTGGAGGAGAATGCGTATGAAGGATGCGTGCAGCATGATGTATTCGCGCCGGTCTGCACCAGTCAAACAACTCGTAATCCTCGTTCATAAGCACCATCCGTCCCGCAACACCAAACACCAGCTAACCCATGCAAATGACAATGCCGAAACTGCAAGAACCGCCCCAAGTTATATCCTACGTTGTATCGCCTACTCATCTTCAGCTTCCTCCACTGTCGCCCGAGGTGGGCGCTGTGTCACATCCCCTGTAGCTACAGGTGCAGCTTCGGAGCCTGTCGGTTTAGGTGCAGAGTCAGCGGCTACGGGTGCTTGGTGAGGTTGCTCGTCTTCGACTATCTCCTCAACATGCCCAGGCTGGTGATGGTGGTTTTGGCGCTCAGAAGGAGTGAAGGCGCCCTTCTTGCTCTTGCTTGGCTTGCCTTCGCCATTAGCTTTTGCAGCGAGTTTCGCGGCCTTCTTTTCCTTCTTTGCAATCTTCTTTTTCTTGATGTCCTCGGGTGTCTGGACGTGTTAGCCGGAATTCTGATACAACACAGGAGAGAACTTGTGACTTGCCTCTTGCCATGCCCAGACAGGTCTAAATGAGTCGAAAAAGCCCACGTCCTCGAACAGGTTGGGATACAGCCACAAACCGGGCGGAGCAGCAAACATTGTGATGATGAACAGGATCAAACGGACAATCGCCATAGCAAAGAACAGTCCAATCAGACCCAGCATACCCATACTCAAATACCACACACCCTGCCTGAGAAAGAGCGGCCACAATGGGAATAACACGACCGCGATAACAAGCACAAGCGCGCCCGCGGCGTATAGCTTTTGCTTCCATTGTGAGCCCTCATATAGCCAGATGTAGTAGTTGTCATCGTTGGCTTCTTGGTGCTGCTCGATTCTGACAGTCCACAAACCCTTGACTCGCTTTGGCTTAGCGTGGTTGTGGCCTTCATGTGCCGCAGCTGGGTCGACTTTTGTGACACGGAGTGCAAGGAGAGATAGGGGAAGAAGTTTAAATGTGTTCTCGGCGGAGGCGCGGTCGTGGACTTCGGGGAGGAGAGGGTTCTTTGCGCGCGCTTTCTGGTAGGCAGGAGACGAGAGTGCGCGAATTGCACGCATTACTAGAACTCTAGTCAGAACAGATACCTTTGGTGTGTGTATATGTGCTTACCTCTGAACATGTCCTTACGCTTCTCATCATGAATAACCGTTCTTAGTTTGAGGTCTTGTGATTTGAGGAAATTGGCTACAGCAATCGCCTCTGGCTTCGGTGGCCCGGGTTGAATCGGCTGTTGCTGCTGAGCTCGTTGCGCCTGCATCTGCGCCTGCATCTGCGCCTGGTGCTGCGCCATTGCTTGTGCCTTGAGTCTCTGAACATATTCTTGCACTGAGATTCCATGCTTCTCCGCTTCGGCTGCAAGCTGGCGCTGCATCATCTGGATCTGCTCGGGCGTGGGCTGCTGACCGGGCTGGGGCATGCCTGGCGGCGGTCCGTGGAATTGTCCTTGGGGAGGGCCCTGAGGCGGCCCTTGAGGTGGTGGACCGTCAGTCTCAGACATTTTGTATTGTGTGCGTTATCTCTTCTACGATGAGAAGTCAATTTCTAAATGTGCGACTATGGCACGGTTCAGAGGAATGTAGAGGTATGGGTGACGAGCTCCTGTGGTGTTATACACTACACTGCCGTTAGAGCCACATTTCAATGGCAGTTGCAGGGGTTCAATCGGAGGACGTCATGCCGCTCCGGATGACTAAGCGAACATTTCTATCAAAATCTTCGCAGCTTCAAGATCTATCACTCTACCACACCGTTCTCTCACAACACTTGAGTTTCCCAGGAACCGACTTTCGCAAAGCTGCGCATTTGCTGAGTGCACTGCTCCGACCCCTTACCTTACGCCATACGCCTACATTGGGCAGCTGGGCACTATCATAAGCAACCTTGGTTCACTCGCATTCGCCTATACAGTATCTGATCGATGCCACCACAATGCTTGCTTGTCCTTTCCCGTCTGTTGGGGCTGCGCCTGAATGATCTGCGGCGGCAGGCGCACATTGAGGCGATGCCTTGTACTGCCTGGGCTTATGCAGTGTTACGGACAAGCATCCTCAAACAACACCCAACGACAAGCGTTGTTTCCCGATCCCGGTATTGGTGCCCGGGATATGTAGACAGAGCTGCATGTAGTAAACTTTTGATGTGATGTATCACTTCACCAACACTCTGGGACTTATCTCCATGTTTCGACTGGACTATGATATATCCCTATTTTGGTGTGAAGAAGATTGAAGAACCCCTTACTCATCGCGGTAGTCTTGCCTTCGGTTTGGCTTCAGCGATCCATCATCTAGGGTCGACATACCATCATGTTTGGAAGCGACTTGTTTCGACGTCAATAAAATGTCACTGTGAGCCATACGTTTCGGAACGGTTTCGACTTGCTGCCTTTGCTGGTGACAGGTGGCTATCAGACACTGCATTCGGTAAATGACCTGCGAACCCTGAAGCCCCACAATGTATTGCTGATTCGTCTTGGTGAGCAGTCAGACTGCAGTTCGGTGCCGGTCAAGATAAAAGTAAGCATGCGACTTTGGTCTAAGCAGCTGTGTGCGTCGCAATCTAAAGTAAACACAATGGCTTAGCCAACGTCCCGCAGCAATAGAAAAGGTATCAGCCGGAGCCAGGGTGGTACTGTTTTTGTGCTGTTCGTCGCAGCGGCCTTCACAGAAACTGGCAAAGACGGCTGATGGTGGGTAAGGGTGGATGCATGTGGGACTGGCACCCGCAGGTGATGGCGCAGGTCGGTTAGGCGGCCTGATTGGTGTGACGATCCTGGACGTTGGAGGATGGGGCTGGCTACGCCGCTGTCTCTCTACTGCGGTGGCCACGATGCGGCTAGCAGCGTGATGAGCGCAATAGCGCACAATTCCAATGAATGAATCTGGCAGCGTGCAGTCTCTCTGATTCCATTTCCTGCACTCTGGCGGCCTGCGTTTTAACGAACCTGCTCGCCCGTGCCGCGATCACAGCAGGCTTAATGCAGGGATTGCTCCAAGCCTGCTTGTGTGCAGAAGTGGATAGGCCAACGCCTGCTTGGGATCCGTTGCATTGAACCTCGTCATCTCGCCGCCTATCTCGCCGTCAAAAGGCACGTCCGCCCGCGCTCACCCAAGCCCAATTCTTCTGTGCTCTTGGTCGCTGCGGTTGCCGTGAAGAGAGCAACACAGCGCCGTTTTCCAGCGTGAGCCAGAGCGGACCGCCGCTTGCGCCGCGTTACCGCATAGCCCGAGTTTGTGTTACTCAACGTCGTTGAACGGTTCCCGACCAGCATAAGGCAACGATCCTTGTACACCTTGAGAGCGCTCTCTCTACCCTACACGCGGACTCCAGTGCATGCGAGCGCTGGTTGTCCAAGACTGACGCGCATTTTGGTACCGACAGCCTGCGCTGACAACGAGTCCTGCTCTTGTATTGCATAGACACTACTCCCTCGTCGCCGTTCTCTCACCACCGCTCTGCTGACGTCTGCTGGCTCTGCCTCTATTCGTCGTCCACGACTCTTATACACGCAACACATCCATCACACCTGCCGTGCCTGCCGTGCAGTCACGCTTCGAACATAGCCATTGCTGCCTTTACAAGAATCTGCAGCAACGGATCGACTTAGTAACGACTTCTTCACCACACCTGCCGGGGTCTCTGCTGGTCTACCTTGCCAGTACGGGGACACCCGGATATCAGGACTCTTGATCAAGACTAGCAAGACATGTCAATTGCAGCATACGGGCGACGATTCCGCGAAGGCATAGGCACCAGCTGGTCTTGGTGAAGCTGTGCAGTGGGTCGTCAACCCTCACTAATTCATATCTCAAAAGAACACGCAGCATTCACACATATTCCTATATACCCCAGGCCGCACAGCCTCTCTCACAATGACTATGGTCCGGCAATACCCCCCGCACCCGCAGCCGCCGCTTCTCTCTTCGCTGGGTCCTTACAGCAGCAACAACCCCCCCGTCCCCTCCCACCCATCGCTCCTCCGCCATAACAGTACTCCAGATGGCATCAGCCTTGGCCAGCGTCCGGCGCAGTACGCCCATCCTCTTTCGAGACACAACTCGTATACCTCGCAGGCGTCCGAGTCTGGTCACGCTACGAAACCTCCCGAGCACATGCTCCGCCGTAAGACGCCGAATGGAATCCTCGCAGCCGCCTACGATGGGACGTCGGTGGAGGATAACGGAGCGCCACATGCAACGAAACACATACTGCTCCCGGTCACTGCCGAGTCCGGCATGCCGTACGGATTGAAACAAGACCTTGCCTTGCGCTCCCCCAGCTTTAATGGCCCCTATGGACATTACCAGCAGGAGAGATCTGTAGACTGGAGCCCAAGTCTCTACTTTGAGACAGGGTCTGGGAGGACAAGTCAACACACCCCTCAAATCGACTCCATGCTTAACCAGATCCCACCTTTGCAGCAAACGCAACTGCCTTACCAGATATATGGCCAACAGTTTGGTGGAGTGATGGGCCCTGGCATCCAAAGCCCATTTGCACCAACTGTATCGAACGATCAGGGACCGTTTGGACCGTACTGGCCTGATGGTGCTTATGTCCCATATCAGCCTGCTGCAATGCGTGACCCTCGCTATCTGCACCATCATGGCCACAGCTGGACACACCCGCAGCGCCACACATATATGGCACGAGCATATAACAATACTCTACCTGGTGGTTCTAGCTTTTCCCCACAATCTTACCAAGTCAATCAACCTAATCCGTACCAAAGCCTTGGTGCACCAGGCCTCGAGTACCCTGCCTTTGCGTCAGCCCATGGCATGGGCTTCCAGACACCAAACTTGCCGCCCCGAATTCTTCAAGCTCGACAGGAGTACTTTGCTTCTGGTCAGTCCTCTCCGGTTCCTGCTGGACAGACCCCGCTTTCAGTTCCGCCTGCTGAATATGGACCCCAACCCCCGGATGGGCAATCCAGAGAGAAGGTTTTTTCATGGGCTCACACCGTCTACGTTGACCTCCTTAAGTTCTTGCAATCGACAAGGAAGGCACACATGCAGCAGAACCATGGTCGTCAGTCGCATAGGCCGCATATATATCCAAAGCCACCTCGACAGCCCGGAGCGAATCTTGGAAATGACTCAAACAGTACTGGCCCGAAGTCGTTTCGCCGACGCCTTTCGTCTCCTTCCATCAGCTTACAGTCTCCTTTCCAACCTCCTTCGGACAAGGGCTCCAGACGCCCTGCACACTATAGGTCAGCGTCTTCATATTCATCAGCTGGTCTTGATTCCAATAGCCAGCCGCACCCCTGGCAGCATGCGAGCCAGCAACTACCCATGCTACCGCAAGTTCCTGGTATGGATCCTGTGCGTACGTTGCGTCGGATGTCAGGATCGGTGTCAAGTGCCCACCAAGGACTACGCTCTGATGTTCCTCCAAGCATGACAGCTGCATCGGCACTGGAAGCGATAATGAAGCATTGCGAAGAAAGCAACTGGAAGTGGATAGATGGCATGCTGCTAGGCGGTTGCCTTGCATATGCTTTGGGCGATTACCAGAAGGCGCAAAACTGGTATAAGCATATCCTCACGTTAGACAGTGATCATGTGGAGGCGATATCCAATCTTGCGGCTACCGTTCTTGCGCTACAACAAAAACAAGATGCAGAACGTTTTTGGAGACGAGCTGTCAAGCTGCGCCCTAGTTACTTCGAAGCTGTCGAACACCTCATTGGTCTTTTGTGTAGCGACCAGCGAGGGCGGGAAGCTGTTCAAGTCATTGAGGAAGTCGAGCGCTCCTTGCGTTTCGCCAAGAGAACCGATGCTTTGAGGAGCTTGGAGCTTGAAAGTGAACGTCCGCGCTCTGGCATCAGTGAATCTCCAGGTTTATCTGATGCTTCCGACAGACCACTGTTTGAATTCGAGGGGGAGGAAGAGTCAATATTCAAAGAACTCGATGAGCTTCCCGGCTCTGATCAGCCTGGTTTCGGATCAAGCGGATACGCGATACCTGGGTGCGATAACGGTCGTATTCTTGCCTTGGTCCATGCCAAGGGGAATATGCTGTATGCGCTTGGCCACAATACTGATGCAGCAAAAGCTTTTGAAAATGCTGTTTTGATTGGTGCTGGAACCCAGGCTAATGGTATTGGAGGACTGATCAGGCGCATTCTGTCCGTCGTTGGCTATGATGCTTCAGAACGGTCACCCGGTGGCCGCCGAGTAGCGCCTTCTACGGACCCGGTCCTCCTTCCACCCGATTCAGCAACCAGGACTGCTCAACTGTGTTTCCCTCCGCATGGTCAATTGCCAGGTCTTGCGCATGTTGCAAGTGATAGTATGGCACGCAAAGCGGCCATCTCGACGACAAGTAATTCATTGTTGTCTTTAGCGAAGATCTTCCAAGATGGCATGGCAACCAACTCGCCAAAAGCCGCAACCTATCGAAGTAACTACGGGGTGCGCGAGATTCTAGCTCTGTACTATCTTTCTTTATCGTTGCAACCAAGCCCCTCTACTGCAAACAACGTGGGCATCCTACTTGCGAGCGTTCAGCAGTCGGCGCCATCAAAACCCATACCTGTTTCGAACCCGACACCATACCCTCAAATACCAGGATTAGTACCTGGCAGCGGCATTGCACTTGCGCTTGCGTATTATTATTATGGCCTACAGTTGGACAAGCGACATGCACATCTCTACACCAACCTTGGTAGTCTTCTTAAGGACATTGGTCAACTGGATGTTGCCATTTCCATGTACGAGCAAGCAGTACACTGCGACCAGAACTTCGACATAGCACTTGCCAATTTAGCGAATGCAGTTAAGGATAAAGGACGCATCAGCGATGCGATCGTTTACTACAAAAGAGCTGTGAAGTCTAGCCCAGATTTTGCCGAGGCAGTGTGTGGTCTTGCAAATGCACTGAACTCTGTGTGCGGCTGGAATGGCAGAGGAGGTATTGCTGATGGTCAGGGTGCACGAGACCGTTGGCATGTTGACGAGAACGGTATGCTCTTGGATGCAAAAAGCCCAGGTGCATCTAGCTCTGGCTGGATTCACAAAGTTGTCAAGTTAGTTGAGAAGCAGCTTGCGGACGGCGAGGGTTGGGGGCGTGGCACAATGGACGAGCGCTTCATCAAAGATATATGTCGTCCACTTGCTTTCATCAACAGCACTGCGGAGGACATCAAGGAGAAGCAAGAAAGTATGAATGCAGTCCTAGCCAGCTGGAGAGGCCACAAGTGGGAAGGTGCACGCATAGTGCGCCTGGTTGAGCGTGCCATTAGGCGGCTGACTTGGCAGTGGTACCAGGATCTATATGTGACAGGCAAGGAACGATCCCTGGAAAGCTACATGCGACCGCATCTGCCTGCCGCATTGACAATACCGGCAGCACCTACAGTTCTCCCCTTTCACACGTTTACGTGTCCTATGTCCGCTGAACAGATTCGATTGATCTCCCAGCGTAACGGGTTGCGCATCTCCTGCTCAACTTTGAGGGCCCCTTGGCTTCCAACAACAGTCTTCCAGCCGCCGCATCCACCAAGACCATACTTAAAAGTCGGCTACGTCTCTTCTGACTTCAATAATCACCCACTGGCACATCTAATGCAATCTGTTTTTGGCCTGCACGATACGAGCAAGGTCAAAGCATTCTGCTATGCAACAACAGCAAGTGATGGCTCCGAACACCGTAAGCAGATCGAAAGGGAATCACCTATTTTCCGCGATGCAAACAACTGGTCGGCTGAACGACTTGTCAATCAAATCATCAAGGATGGCATACACATTCTCATTAATCTCAACGGCTATACCAGGGGAGCACGCAATGAGGTGTTCGCTGCTCGTGCAGCCCCAATTCAGATGTCATTCATGGGCTTCGCGGGAACATTGGGTGCCGAGTGGTGTGACTACCTTCTCGCAGACGACACTTCTGTGCCTCCTGACACTCTTCGTCAATGGCGTCGCAATATTGACATGGAAGATGTCTTGGTCGACGAGAACAGTGGAGGATCAGACAAGAACTGGATCTATGGAGAAAACATTGTTTTCTGTCGCGATACATTCTTCTGCTGTGATCACCGGCAAAGCGCACCCGACTCGCAAGGCAGGCAACCCAATTGGGAGGAAGAGCAAAAACGTAGATGGGCTATGCGTAAGGAGATCTTTCCACAGCTGCGCGATGATGCAATCATCCTTGGTAACTTCAATCAACTTTACAAGGTATACTTACACGCCCATAGCCTTATGTTCGCGACTGACTCAGGTACAGATCGAGCCCACAACATTCCGGACCTGGTTACGCATCTTGCAGCGCCTACCCAAGGCCATCTTGTGGCTCCTACGATTTCCTGATTTAGGCGAGACTAACCTCAAGCAAACGGCATTGATGTGGGCTGGCCCTGAGGTAGCTAACCGAGTCATTTTCACGGACGTCGCGCAAAAGCATCAGCATATTTCTCGTGCTAGAGTCTGCGATCTCTTTTTAGACACGCCAGAATGCAATGCTCACACAACGGCCGCCGATGTGCTTTGGTCCGGTACGCCCTTGCTTACGCTTCCTCGATACAAGTACAAGATGTGTTCTCGGATGGCCGCATCTATTCTCAAGGGTGCATTGCCTAAAACTCCAGAGGGCACGCAGGCGGCGAAGGAACTCATTTCAGCCGATGACGACGATTACGAAGAAAAGGCCGTTCGCCTCGGCAGTGATTGTGTTTATGAAGGCCATCGCGCAACAGGACGTTTGAGTGAGCTTCGGAAGATGCTCTATGAATCACGGTGGACGAGCGCGCTCTACGATACCAAACGATGGGTCAGAGACCTTGAGGAAGCTTACGAAATCGCCTGGAAAAAATGGGAGAAAGGAGAAGGAGGGGACATCTGGCTGAAAGACTCAAAGACCACACAGGTCGAAGAGATTGCATGATAACATGCAGATAATCAAAAGTACAGAGGGGTTACTCTAGTTTGGGTAGACGACTTGTACTGTTCTGGATACTACTTTTGCGACACACTTCTTCTGGATTTAGCGAGCACACATATGCGCCGCACCGCAGCTGTTAAGCTGAGCCCATGTGAGCTCTTATACCCCTTTTCAGATCTACACATGCTTTGGTATGCTACCACTTTTTATGGAATTGTAATGAGAGCATGTTAAATACGAAAGATGTTGAACGGTCGCAGAACTGAATGCATTCTAGGCGTTAAGTTGGGAAGAAATTATTTATTAAAATGTTGCTTTGCGCCAGTGGGCTGTCAGATCTGTGATTGTGCCTTCATGTCGGCGTAAATGTGCTTCAGTGTCAGTACTACCTGGGCCTGGCATTTCCTTATCTGAGCCTCAAAAGGATGATACAGTGACGCGTCAAAAGTCTTCGGACATTTAGCGCGCTCTACCATATACTACACTATTCAACGCCACACCAGCCACCACACAATTAAGGATCTACCCCGATCAGACCGGCCACCTATACTATCGAACCGCCAGAAAAAAATAATACACAGAAAGGCCCCGTGCCCAGCCAGAAACTGAGTACTCAGAGCTTGCTGAAGTGGGATGCATGGTGAACGCTGAAGGGACCCCTTCAAGGCTGCCTAGCCGTAGCACATTGTACCGGTGCCTTAAGAACTATGGGCTCCGCAATTTTAGATGTAAGGTGCGCTCAAAGCTTAACAAAGGCCACGCCTTGAAGCGTCTACAGTTCTGTAGGCAGTACCGGCACTTCCAGTGGGGTCGTCGCACGCTGAAGTTCTCTGACGAATGCTCTATTCAAAAAGGCTCTGGCTATAATACTGAGTGGTGCTTCCGGTATAATCATGAGCAATGGAAAAAAATATGATAACTCAAGTTGGAACTGGTAGGAAGCCAGCACAGATGGTCTGGGCAGCTATATGGCTGGATGAACGTGGTGAGCCCCGGCATTCACCTTTGGTCGTAATGGAAAGGGATCTTGATGCTCCACGTGGTGGATATACCACTAAAAGTTATTTCCAGGCCTTGAAAAAAGGTCTACTGCCCTACTGGCAGCGTTCTCAACTATTTATGCAAGATGGGGCGCGGATTCACACCTCCACAGCAGCGCGCACATTTCTGGCTCAACACCATATTACTACTATTGACTGGCCAGCCTACTCACCAGATCTTAACCCTATTGAGCACCTTTGGTGGCACCTTAAACGACGCATGCACTAATTCCATAAACAGTATAACAATTCTAGAGTAGTAGAGGAACAATGGGATGGCTCTTGTAGGGCTTTAAAGAAGGAGTGGCAGGCGATACCAAAACGACTAATTAAGCAACTAATCCTGAGCATGCCGCGCCGTATAGCTGCCTGTCGCAAGGCTCGGGGTTGGCAGACAAAATATTAGATAGATATTTATATTTCTTATCAAAAACATACATTCCGATCAAATTTTGGTGGTTAGAGGGACGTTTTTGCGAAGTGGTTGGTTGGTGGGGTGATCGGCAATCGCGCTTGTGTCCGAAGACTTTTGACCTAGTACTGTACCATAAGGCTGTCGCTAATTGTGGCGTTTACACAGCCGCTAATTAAGTCTATTTCCAGCTAGTACCGGATTAATCTTACTCTGCGCTTTCCTTAATCTGGTCCCAAGCGGAGGAACAACTGCCCGCTGCGGATGAACTGCTGCAAATAACCGCCATGAGAATGCCTCATACAGACCAGAATCATGGGTGATATTTACTGTGCGAGAAAAGTATCTTGACAGGGCTACGAAAATCTGGGCTGACCGAGTCATATGATACCGAAATGATAAAGAGTCGCGAAATGTATAAAGAGATGTATTGAGACTGTAGAAGTGAGGCATCCCATTTCGAACTCATAAACATTACGGGTGACAAATCAACTTTCCAACATCTTCGCATCATCAGAGGCGGACCATCGATAATCAAACTCATAAACCTGCATCGTGATTAGGTCGTTTGCTCAAAGGACACCAATATCTCCTACGAACAGCTTTCCATTACCATATCAACATGTCTACATCTGCACACGAACAAACGATCGCCTTCTTCGGTGCGTCAGGTGGGGTATGCAATACCACTCTCGCTCTCGCTCTCAAAGCCGGCCGCTATTGCACAGTGCTGGCGCGCACACCGCAGAAAGTCCTTGACATGCTGCGTGTCGCACATGACGTGTCCCACGAAACCCTTGACAGATACCTTACCATCCACACTGGTCACATTAAAGATGTCTCGGCTGTTTCTCAGACATTGCTCAATCCCAGAAACACGACGAAACTTGTGGACACGATCGTATTCGGTATTGGCAGCTACCCAAAATTCCAATGGAGTCTCTTTCAGCCTGTCACACTGCAGGACACGACGGTCTGCGCAGATGGTACTGCAACTATCTTCCGTGCACTCGAAACCCTTGCAAATCAAGGTATCACTTCATCGGGGACGGAAGAGAAACCACTCTTCGTCTCAGTGTCTACAACCGGCATCTCTGAGAAAGCAAGAGATGTGCCGTGGGCCCTGGTACCACTGTATCACTGGACTCTCCACGTACCCCATATGGACAAAAAGAAGGCCGAAGATCTGGTTCTCAATGATGGCGGGCGACACGTGAGAAATTCTGTGGTTGTAAGGCCAACACTATTGACTGGTGCTAAGCCGAGGGGTATGGAAAGTTTAAGAGTGGGATGGGAGTGGAAGGGTATGGAGGTCGAAAGAGATGGTGTGAGGGAGCCGGGGCCACAGATGGGGTGGAGTGTTGGGAGGAAAGATGTTGGAGGTTTCATTTTCGAGAAGGTGCTAGGGGAAGGAGGCTGGGAAGGGAAGTGTGTGAGTTTGACATACTAATATTCTGACCAACAGGATAAATTCTAGAGTATATTGAAATGTTCAGAGTAGGTTATGGGCGTCTAGTATTTGCTTCATGTCAGCGCTTCTAACGAATCGGAGTAGAGAATGTCGGAGTTAGAAACTGACGCATGTTGAGACGAGAAAGTTCCCTTTTTGCCGAGTAGTATGTGTGCTCTTCACATTATCATCCGTCTTCATCCATTGACCTACAATCGCTGTAGCAGGTTATTCCGCCTGTAGATGGATCATATAGACACGGGATCGCCCGCGGTCTATAATTTGCAATCTTCTGCTCCAAGCTCTTTTTCTGAGCAACAACACTATCTTTTTCATAAAAACCAATTAACTGGCCCTTCTGAAGGCAATTTGAGTTATGTCCCGCTATCGAAATCTAGATGCTTGTCTATTAGCGTTGTTACCCGTTTAAGTAGCGAACTTTTGGCCACTCACTTCGACTACACTAACTTCCTTCACATTAAAAAAGGGCATGGTTCTCCTCCAACTCCCTCTGTTCGTATACCATGCTCGCTGTATCTCGTGCCATTGAGCTACATCATCGGCGGAGTGTGGGATCTTGATTGGAAGAATCTGACAGTGATCTGGCCTGCCTAACAGAAGCAAGGCAGAAGTGCAGGCTGACAACTGCTATACAATACATTGTGTTGGCGCGGGGTACAGTCGCTTCAATCTTGCCCCAAGGCAGACACCTACTCGTGAAGTAAATTGATCGGTTGAATAATGACAGCCGCTAAGTGGTAAGGCATTGTCAGCACACATAATTCTACTATGTCTCTCTAATCAAGCTGCACATCTTTGTCTATTGGGCCTTTTCGATCTCCATCGAGTTCATAAATGCGAGAGTTTCTGTCAGTGATGAAGCAGAAAAAGTGGGCTTCAGTATGCAACATTTAGCTATCGTGCTTGTATTAGGCTTCAATTCTGTCTCAGGGGTACACGATCGATCAAGGCGGCTGTCAGGATGTGCGTCTGTTGGGCCCCCTGCATATGTGTGGCTTTACTGCTGGCGGCTAATCCAGCTTCCAGATTCGCCCGTGCCTTAATTGAGCATCCAAAGCATAATCAATATGACGCGTCTTGTTGCCATCAAATACCTGTTTACAGTAATTTATGGTTTGAGCAGATTCCCGCTTTCAGTTTACACGAAATTTAGGGAAGATTCTGCCAGTCGCACGGCCTATTTAAGCAGCGTACCGGCGGATTAGTAGTTAGGTGGGTGACCACTAGCGAATACCCGCTGTTGTATGTTTCTAAGTTTTTTCTTCGTCTTTTTTTTAAACATCATCTCCGACCTGGGATGCTCCAAGGCCGACGTAGCGCTCATGGACTCTTTCTTCGTTGTACTGCTTTTTTTTTGTAAATTGTCACTCAGCCTACACCTACACACAGACAAAGCGATCCGCGAGATACCCAATCTAGCCGCAAATGACATGCCGCATTGTTGTTACCGTTCAATTCATAGTGTGCTATCAACATCCATATTAAATATGAAGTACCTCCAGATATGATTTTATGCGTGGTTACAGCAGTCACCTCACGCTTTCACTACTTCATTGAAATTGCAACAAGAGTACGGAAGTAATGCGATTGCAATTAGCCATACTGTATGGACGCTACTGCGAGGAAATTCACTACACTGTACTCATGCACCACGTGATGCATATGGTGTGATTGCACGTTTTGTATTACGGCCTGTTCGACATGCTGCGTCGAAAAGCAACCTCAAACGGCACACTGCGCGCCACATGAACGCTGTCGGTAGGATATTGATGGGATGGGGTCAGGTTACTGTCAGCAGGCCTGTTGAGCAGCAGCGGCTCAATGATGCTACTCGACGACTGGGGTTGGGACTGAGACTGCAATGACGAAGATTCTGCCTGCGACGGTGCCAGATGAGGCCTGGAGTCGTAGGAAACGATCCATCGTGGCGAGGGTTGAGGATAGGCCACCGCCGGCTTCATTTTATGTCTTTGGCTTGCTCAGTTTAGGCCAGTTTAGGCCAGTTTAGCTATGAATTTCTGCAATAACCTGACCGAGAATTGAGTCTCATTTGGTTCTACACTCATATAATATCAACCCTATGACACCCTATCCTTCCCTGAACCAAACGAACCATCCGAACTACGATTGCTTCGCGACCCTGATTCGATCGATCACCAGCTGCTGTACGCTTACGTTTCGATCGCGACTTATGATAAGTTTCGTTCGCCATTGAACGAAGCGTACCATCGAACGAACGAGTCATAGTGCGTTACGATGGGAGTGCTGGCTACCAGTCTATCCCAGCCTTGTCCCTCTTCCCTAATTCTTTCGATCTCCCCGAACAGGGGCAAGAATGGCAGCAAAGGCGTTCGAATGGAGAGGATACAACTACAGTACCTGCTCTGAACAGGGACTGTAGGTAAGGCACACGAAAGGTTCTCTCATGGAGTTTTTCCTATAGGCAAGAGTCTGCGTGGCCACATAGGCACAAAACAGACGGTAAATAGAGCAAATAATAATAATAATAATAACTGAAATTCCCCATATATGCCTCCTGTCCCAATGAATCAAAGAAAAAAAAATTAAGTTACGGCTTCTTAGAACCCTTGTACTCTTCATGTCTATAGCATACTAACTGAACGCGACATCCTATTGAAGTGGTCTTCAATGTTTAGCTTTAACATCCCAAAAGGACAATTGAAACATAAAAGGAGATGTACTGACTGGCTGTAAATGCTAAGTAAATCTGTTTTGAGGCGGTTCTGGTTTGAGGTTAGGCATCCACTTCTCTGTGGAATCTGAAGGCGCAACGGCACAACTACACATACACAGAAATGAGCACTGGACACCGCAAACTATGTTGTTTGAGAAATATGGTGGTTCACACAACCTCCCATTACCAATTCATGAGGCCCATATTGAACCTTTGACCCCTCTCAAATAAGCGTTCAAAAGCAACACATCTGTGATTGCGAAACTTAAATATAGTGGTGGCAAGTGCGAAGAAGTAGTTTCTATGCCAATCAGGGGTCATGCTAAGATGTCCATGTCCTTCAGTCTGGTAGGTTTCTCGCTCTTCCTGCACGCCCACATTAATAACCTACGAAAAGCCGGGTACGAGGGCAATAATAATAGAGAAATCGACATGAGTTCTAATCGAAGACCCCCCCATATTTCCTACAAACATTTCGAAGTTCCGCACGCAACACCAGACGCAGAGCCACTACCACAATCTCGGAAGGAGTCTCTTGCTTATCGCGCATGGGCGAATTGCTACCAACCTGCAACCACACACTTCGACTTACCGTCATCCATACCGCCCACCTCTATATCCTCAGCACCGCCAACACCCTCCTTTAGATCAGGCTCAGCATCAAACCCGCACTCATCTGCTGGCTTGACAGCGTCTCACAGCTGCACCACAGCTACACGACCACCACCAACAGTCCCAAAGAGGCTCGTGTACTCCTCATCAGCGATCTTGACAACTCCCTCCGCAGATTCTGTAAAGCCAAGGACTTCCTGTTCTGTCTCATCGCCATCTGTGGCAAGACCATCAAATGGCCCTATTGAAACGTCATACACTACCTCCACTACAACGATCACCACCAAGGACAGTACTTTGGTGAAGGAGCATAGAGTGGTGTCGAACCAGGGCTATCAAGATGGAAAAGGTACAGGGAGCTGGAGTGGATTCAGAAGCTTTGAGTAAAAGTACCGATTACACAAGAAAGTCAAGGGTAGGAAGGTGCTTGCGTGCTGCTTGTACTGCAATATGTGGCGAGCCGTATGTGAGGCGGGAATAAGGTTTTTGTTCATTATTTGATTCGGTACCCGGCTTTCGACATTCTATTCTGTACTTGATCCCATTAGCGTCTTACAATTGTGCGTCCGCAATTTCGCACATAACGTATCGTTCGACATTCGTTAGCTTTCCTAGGCCCCATTTCAGCGTAAGGGGACACAAGCCTCGAATTGGATATGTTTAAGAGTATGATTGTGGGGAATCCAAGTCTAATCTATCGCTTCTCCAACGAACCCAAACGCCGCCAATGCATGTCTTGTAATGCTCTAATCCAACCCTGCGTATCTTGGCATATTCGTACATTATGTTACAGTCCCTCTTCAATATTCACAAGCGGATGTTGCTCAAAGTGTCTTAACAATGTCTGGTACAATACCAGCATCGTTCCACTCTGCACACTCGTCCATACAAACCGCGGTCCTACGCCTCTAAACCACCCTGCAATTCCCTCTGTCTGGTATATTATCTTCAACCCAGTAAAAACAGATGATGTGTCGAGTGTCGCCGCACCGTGTGCTTTGAGAGTTGTGGAGGGTGATGAGGTCGAAATGGGTCGGTTTTGCGAAATACGTGTGGGCGTAGTTTTTGAGGTGGACGTGTGTTTTGAGGATGACGTAGGTGTGATTGCTGGTTTCGCTGAGGAATTTGCTGCCGCTGAAGGCTCGGGAAGCTGGGTCTGGATGCGCGTTTTGACCACGTCTAACGGCGTAGTAATTACACCTGCGGCTCCTCCTGCACTAGCTGCGGTCGCTATCTCTAATGGCAGCCCAATGTTGTTCGATCCCACATAAGTTTTCGCCAAGTCTCTTTCTTTTTCATAGAACGTGAATTGCAGTGCGGAGAAAGGCAAATCACGCCATAAAGTAGCCTTGTAGCCGTGGAACAGTGCACCGAAACCTTCTGTCTTGATGATTACACGTGCGGCATCGATAGTGGAGCGGTAGTTGTAGCCTGAATTGAAGAAGGGATTGTTGTATCGACCTTGCAATTGCAGGCGCGTTTTCAGAACTTCGGACGGCACGTACGCAGGTGCAGCTGCCAGATCACCGAGAAGACCTGTGCTTCATTAGCTTCTGATGTCTCAGCAAAGTTGAAAATATCGTACCTGCGGTGAAGTATGCTACCGATGGCGTAATGCCATTGTCGATCATGCACCGTTTGCTCCATTCGTATGTTCCAAAAAAGCACACTGTTCCGCCGAACGAACCTAGAAATGCAGGCTTCACGCCCCCATATAGTCCTTTTCTAAATCCTTCTTGCCGCCAGATTGTGTAATATGTGCTGCCCATGGATGTGTATTTTGGTGGCATGTGGGGATCCCCTTGTTGTCGCGTCTTGACTGTGTCCAGTGAATGCATAAGCATGTCTCCTGTTGTTCCACCTATACCCCCAGCCAGCATTGCCTGCACAATGGTCAATTGAAATCCCTCCAATATCCAACACTAAGCATCCTCACATGAAGATATGGTGGTCTGCCCTCATCCTCTACCTCTTCAGCCATGACCTTTACCGTATCTGCCGCAGACGATGCGACGCTCTCCATTGTACCAACAACATCTCTTCTCCCCTCATCAACCAAGCCTTGCGCGGATTCTCCGATGGTGAAAAAGTTAGCCACTCGGGCAAGTACCATTAGCGTTGAGCCTCGACGAGGGCGCCCGCGTTGATGCAAGATATATTAGAAAATCACCGAAAGAGAAAGAGAAAGAGAAATTGCAAAGGAGAACGTAG
The DNA here is from genome assembly GCA_026120165.1 of Leptosphaerulina australis. Classification (NCBI taxonomy): domain Eukaryota; kingdom Fungi; phylum Ascomycota; class Dothideomycetes; order Pleosporales; family Didymellaceae; genus Leptosphaerulina; species Leptosphaerulina australis. Next base: position 40,303 of record JALRMI010000105.1, read on the forward strand.
AACGTGTGAATGGACGATGTAAGGAGTGACGTTGCTGTCGTTGCAGCAGTGTGACGCTGGGACAAAATCTTTGCCAAGATCACGGCGCGGAGAGGCCGTTCCTGCCCGGCCCCCCTGCAATTCACTATCAGCGGCTTAGGGCATTAGCCCTAAGATAACAAACCTCGAACATCTTAAACAACACCCCATCGTCAAGAGAGATCACCGTACGTATGATGAATTTGTAAATATCTACACGAGGTATTTCCAATGCGAATGCAATAGAGCTCTACTAGATGAATCCACACAAGGTTTAGCGTCGATGACATCACGTGTCCCAGCCACTCTGTTTACATCGCGTCAAGTCCCTTCCCCACATCACCGCACATCCCGGATTTTCTACCACAACGCGCTTCAATCGTTTCAATATTAATATATTCTTGATCGCCTCAGTTACGCGACTGCATTCGTACTAGTCGCGATGTCTCATTCTTGGTTGCAGAGAAAGCGCAAAGTCGAGCTGATTGAACTTGCGCAGACAGCAAAGCTGCCTGAGTAGGTTCCATCATGGTTGTTGCGTACTCTTACATATCGCTAATTCTTCCTCCAGTGCGGATAGTTATCTGAAAGATGATTTAGTTCTCTTGCTTGAAGAGCATCTCAATAGTAACGAGACTACTTTTGCCAAGCATCCGGATTTCCGTGAATATTATAGTCGTGGCGGCTCCCCCGTCAAGCGCGAGCGTTCATCACCTGATGCTTTGCCTACTGTAAAGACGCGTCGTAGAACTCTCGGAAAGGCACCATCGTGAGTATCATAGTATCCGTGATGCGTGACACATGGTTAACGAGAACATCGTAGTGAGGAGCCATCATCAGAGAAGAGGGCATATTCAGCAGCACGTACACCGCATACTGCTACGCAGTCTGTCTCCAAGATTGTCCAGTCTGCTTCCCCAAGCATCTCGCAAGCAGCCCAGAATTTGTCACAGAGTCTGTCCCAACAAACACCACGAGCTATACCCAGACGCGTTTCCGAGATTGTGAATGAGGTGGACATTCCGGCCTCGCCTTCCCAGCTCGCAGAAGTTGCCGACCAGTCATTTCAGGCTGCAAAGACCAAGGCCAATGAGCTATGGGAGAGAACACGAATCGATGAGATTAAAGAGCTCATCCGTGAAAGCGTCAGTTCAGTTGCTGCTATCCAGACACTTATCCTGCTCATTGAGGCTGCTGGGCTCCAATTCAATACCCTCCAGACCACACCAGCTGTTGCTCTAGACTCAACAAACAGTCACTATTTACACATCCCTGACTTCTGGACACTTCTGACGAGCGAATGGTGGGCACCAGCTACATTGTGGTCTCTGACGAGCTGGGTATTGCCATTTATCTTCTCTTACTTCTTCAACTTGACGCTAGGATCGAACACCAACCATAAGTCTTCGTATCGCCAATACCCCGCAGACCCACTTGTTTTCAATATCGTCAAGGCTATCTTGGCGTACAGCGCGTACCGCCTGCCTATCATTGACCCGGCAATGGCTGGCGAAGCTGGACTTGCCAAAACCGTTGATCTAAGTTGGGGTCCATTCTCAGAGCAGAGTGTTAGTGTTGTGCGCAACAATGTCCCTGGTGGCTATTATGGATTGCAAATTGGCGCTGTTGTCGGTATCTTGGTTAGCTTATATGACGCTGCCCTGAAGAAGTAAGCATCTGACGTATGAGTGTTACACGATTGCGAACGAGTCGAAATTGAAATGGGATGGCATTTGGATAGTGACACTCAAGATTAGCTGCGCAACTCAGGTTGTGAGAGGAACAGCAGTGTCCCGGTGGAGACGGCACTTATGGTTAGTGGCGCACTGTTGTCTGATTTTCTGGTTGGCCTACTCTATGTAAATGCAAATGCTCTTCTATCTTCTCCGCATCAGCATCGCAATACCGGTCCCTCGACCATTCTGGGTCTTTTTTTGCAGCAACAACAAGATGATATATTGCACCAAGAGAAATGTGGATTCTGCATTTGTGTGAAGTCAATCAACTCCAAATCAGCGATATACCGATGCACAGCCTCGTCGAACCCTTCAGTATGCCACCACAATGAGTTCCCACGGTTGAGAGAGAGGTTAAGTAAACGCTGCACAATAAATTGATTCATTTACACCTCAAACACCTGTTCATAGTCTTCTGCATATCTGTACTTGAAGTCATCAACATGTGGCAACGAGCTCTTTCAGCGTTTTGCTCCGAGAACGGAACCATATTCTCTCCATGTCCTGCACGTATTGCACGTAGGCATTACATGACTTAATGGCGAGATTGAGCTTCTCAGACAGAAAGATCGTTAGTCTGAAGTGGTGGTGCTGCAGCAGGGTCATGCCGCTATTGATGTGTAAGGTCGAAGGTTGAAATTGAAGATCCCAACGAAGTGGGGCTAGTGGCATGACGTGACACGTTCAGCGTTGTGATTGACGATGCTATGACGGTACTCTTTTGTACACTGAGAAGTGAGCAGACGACTACAACGACATTCCGCATACCCTTAGTCAAGCCGATATCTGAAAAGACCTCACAAGATGCGTCTCAACCCTAGTAGTGATCGAGATAGCTTTCCCAAACGCTCTCAGCTTCCTGTTGTTGCGGGCACGCCGAAAGGCTCGGCATGGTTCTGGGGCGGCAATGATGAGCTTGGCCGTCTCAATCTTTTAACTCCTGAACGCATACGAAAGGCGACTCAAGAGAACGTCAAGACAGGATGTGTTGTCTCACTCAACCTACCTTTGAATGAACCTTCCCCCCCTTTTTTCGGACGAAGAAAGATTGAACACAAGATCGTGTCCATCGGCAAAGGCGCGTTTGAAGACGAAACTACGATCAACACGCAGTCGAGTAGTCAATGGGATGGTTTTCGGCATTTCGCTGATCCCAAATCAGGATGCTTTTACAACGGCATTGTATCCGAGGAAATTGAAGGAGACGAAGAGTTAGGCGCAGGTGGACCAGAGAAATCAAGGAGACTAGGAATAGATGCTTGGGCGAGACATGGGATTGTCGGACGAGGTGTACTACTTGATGTCTATAGCTGTGCCCAAAAAGATGATCCTTATGATCCGTTCACTGGGCATCTGATCACAGCGGCGGATCTGAAGGCTTGTGCTGCGTCCGAGGGCGTTGTTTTTCAGACGGGAGACATCATCTTGATACGAACAGGCTGGCTTGAAAAGTACAACTCTTTAACAGCCGAAGAAAAGGAGGATCGTAGCAAATGGGATGTCATGAAGCATCAGTATGCTGGACTGGAAGCCTCGGACGAAATGAAGGACTTCTTACACGACTCATATTTTGCTGCTGCTGCATCAGACAATGCCAATTTCGAAGTTTGGCCACCAACAAGCTTTGAAGCAAGCTTACACGCTGCATTGCTTCCGCTCTGGGGTATGCCTATCGGAGAACTATGGGATCTTGAAGCTCTGAGTCGAAAATGTCAGCAAGAAAAGAGATGGACCTTCCTGCTTACGAGCTCACCTGCAAATGTTCTTGGAGGAGTGGGAAGCCCGCCAAATGCGTTGGCACTGTTTTGATTAGGGTGACATATGCATTCTCCTCGTACGCATAGATACCCCGGGGCCCTCTTATTATCTACTACTCGCTGTCTTTGCTGTATACCTGGTCGTTCTAGTGTCACTGGGGTACTCAGATAGCAATATAATATTCAATATTCTACAAATATATCACTATTGCTGGTTAATAACCAAGACGAAATGATCATGATCAACCGAATATTTTGCTTAAAATCTCAAGCCTTGTAAACGATTCAAAAGAATCTTCTTGCGATCTTTGCAGAACTTTAATTGCCTCTCTAAGTTGTAAAACTTCTATTTACAGCCGGTTCGTTTCCATGCTTTCGGGGGGCATGTAGTTCATCAGGGCGACCCTCCGAAACCGCGGTAAATCGAGATGTGTGATGGCAACCGTTTGGTCCTGCAACAGCCACGTGTTGTTCATTGCCAGTTATCATAGATTTCGCTCACAGTTAACCAGCAGACTGGTGTCAAGCCAGCCTAGATCGGGTTATGCCCGGTCAGCGACTAGCATTTTGAAGATTCACGCACTTGAAGAAGAAGCAGTCACCAAAGTGAACGTTCTCTTGTTGCTTCCCGCCATCCTGGCTCGGTACCGAGCCTTTTCTAGGTGTTATGACGCAGTTTCATAAACTTTTCACCAACACGCCTGAGAATGCGAAATGGCACCAAACTTTCTTGGACACAATGTCTTCAGAGAGCAAGGCAACAAGGGCAGGGTAATCAGCGATGTTCTTGCGGGAACACTTGTCGGTCTTGACAAGATAGAGAAAGTTATGGGTGCAGTTCACAATGGTGTCAGTGGCAAAAAGATTGTGATCAAGCCATGAACTTGAAAGAAGGGTCCAAACCTCCATGGGTACAGTATTTGCTGCGATTCTAGGATTTGGCGTCTTGGAATATTCTGTAAAGCGCATATAGAAACGTTCATCAATCGTTGTTTTACACTGAATTGGTAGTCTGATACCCACTGTGTACCTCGGTCTTGACCTGGCTGTGTCCAATGCGTTTGCCTTGATACATCAATGCAAACTCCAGAGCGGCCCCAATGACTGTCATCTCGATCGCAAAATCTATTCTTTTGTATAGTTTGCCGTCAGTGCCTTGAAAGACTCTCAAATTCGATATATCAATGTAGCTTTCAGACTTGATCTCGGACCCTCGTCGAACACTACTTGTCTGCCGAGTTGGTGGTTCCTGATCGTTGCGTGCGTTGGCACTCCGTCTATTTCATGCTTCTCCGCTGCTGGGAGCTCCGAACATCTATTAAGGAGTTTCAACGTCGCTTACGTAACTCTGAGGACACCTTCAACGACAACGACGATTGCATATACAACACGCTCACGGATGGCTTGACGGCTGGCGATTGGGACGAAGTGCAACGATTTATTGACTTCCTTGAGCTTCCGACTGAGCTTACAAAGCGGCTTGAAGGCCTCAACAGTCAATCAGGTGCCGGCTCGCTGTGGCTGATGACGCCACAGATGTTGATGCCAAGGTTCAAAGCGAGATCTTGGCAAGCCAATAGGCAACGCCAGGGACTATACGCGCTACCTAACTAGGCCTAAAAGTGGGTATCGGAAACAGTTCTGGCGGCTGAGATCAAGATTGAAGCGAAAATAGATCCACGACATCACCAAAGTAGCAACATCAGCCGTACTACGGTTGTACGGTACGAATACTGTACGGCGAAAATAATTGTACTGTACGTACGGATCACGTGATCCGTACAACCGTAGTATACGGCTGTAGTACGGCCCGTTGGAAGCGCTGGGTGCCGTTGCAATGGTACTTAGACCGCCATGCAGGTCGGTAGTTCAAGAATGACGACATTGACGTACGTTGGGCACACTCTTGGTGTCGTCTGTATTGCATCTATTTCCGATTTAGTATTAGGTATACAGGCGAGAGGACTCTGTACCTTAAGTGCCTTGGCTAAAACCTCTTTCTTAGTCGGCCAGCTTCCATCCTTCTTCTTTCGGACTGGTACAATAGTTGCGTACCCTGATGAAGATGTTCTAGGATAGAGTGGCATAATTGTAGGAAACGCTATCTCAATTGCAGTGACTGCTGGTGGAATATTGTTCCCAGTAGTGAAGTGCATGATGGAGTCCTAATTATCTCGTATCAAGTTTAATTCAAATTCGAATTACACACTCACTTACTGGACAGACGAACCTTCAACAGGCTGCGGCTCTACGTTATCATCTACAACACCCAGCTCATCCCATCTTGCTGTTAGGTCCTCAAGGTCCCCAACATTGGTGCGAATCTCATGTGGATTATATGGCAAAAATGCATCCCTTCCACCATTCAAACCAACTTGAAGTGTGGCATTCATGTCAGTATAGCCACCTATGAGAAAGGAAGGTATTTTGGATGCTTTTAATTGATTGCCTTTGAATGTCGCAAAGGGCTAGTCCAGGGTGGCGTTTGAATACAGGTTAAGGGGGACTTGAGGGATAGGCTTGATTGAAGAGAGTAGATAGTATTATACCACGAATCTCCTACGTAGCAAGAGCTAATAGCGACTTCAAGCCGTCAACTAGCTTGCTAATTGTATGTTCAGATTTAGGGTTGTTTTTTCTATCTTGACCATTACTGTACCGTTACTGTATATTTATGCACTGTGCGGTACCGTTGTTGCTCGATCCGCGCGATACCCAATCCAGCCAGAAAATGATATAATCAGATGTGCTATATCAGATTTTACGGTGCTAACAGTGTGATCCGTAATGATTCCAGTAGTTCATTATGATTCAAATATGAATTGGGTTCTCGGCGACGGCAATGTAGTGAAATGGCATATGCGCTAAGCAAGCACACTATTTATCGGTCAGCACGGCCAAAAATTGCTAAGGCCATTTCTAATTAGCCGAATTGGGAAACGTTCATATGGGGCCGAGGTTTTTTCCAAAACTCAACAGGCAGCTGCGTCAACCTCGACTCAGGGGTCCCCCCTCGAATCTCCAAAGCCTATCTCTGTGCGCCAATTCCTGGACTTGCCCATGAGCTCAGTTCGGTATTTCTACAGGAAGGTATCACTATTCATGTCTTTACATGCGTGACCTCTATCTACGGCAGAAATCTACAAACGGTGCCATTGAGTACTCATTTTTGAATGAATTCAGGTAGTGAGATAGGCCATAATTAACTCTATGAGAGATAGGCTTGGTGCCTGGAATCGCAAATGGATGATCTACATATGTATAAATAAAAATATGGGCCTGAAAAAGCTGTTACAGATATAAAGCTCAACATGCCCTCGCTACTTCAACCTCATTAATCCCAACCACTATCATACGCTTCGACTTTCATAAGATGCTTTTCCAACCCCTCTTCATCACTTTCGTTCTTGCAGCTCTCCCTTCTGCTCTCGCTCTTCCCAATGTCACCATAAAAGCTCTTCCTGCTGATTGCTCGTCGTATCCTCTATTTAACGAGGAGACTGGCAATGCAGGGCCGTGGATCCTCAACCTCGCCAACAGCGATAATGCAAACATCGAAGGCTGGGGTGATAGTTCTGTGTACTCTTTCTCTTACAGCACCGTAACTGGCCCAGTGATGCGTTGGGGCTACGTAAGATCTTATGACCATGATTGTTGTAACACGTTATTGACCCTTGCAGATGACAATTGTTTCCAACAACCAATTCGCCAAAACTGTCCTGCAATGCCAGTCTTCTCGTCTTCATACACGAACCAACACAGCATTAACCCGTGCTGGCGCTCCTACAAATATTGCTTGGATACCTCTTGCCCTGTCGCCTTACCCGTATGATGCCAGTCTCATGTACTTGGTCGATGGCGAGGCGCCATCGCTTTATGAACACTACATTGGTGACGTGAAGCAGGATGGATATTTCCTTGGTGGATACAACACAACGACCTGGGGCGTGAGGTGGCAGGAAGCTAGTGGGTCAGGGAGCTACAACGAGCCATACTTTTACTTGAGATTGTTGCCTGAGGGCCAGAGCTTGAAATCAAACGAGACAAAGACTTTTGTCAAGATTAGGTATTAGAAAGCATGGGTGGAAACAAGAAATACTACATAAGCAATGTGTCATGACAGAGAAGCTGTTGACTCCCGCTACTATAGAATTGGTATTCACAGAGTATTTAAAATTTTCAAGAATCACATCAAACTTCAAGTGCAGAAATTCCTTCATCCCTGCTCAGACCCCTTACCTCCACGTCTTTCATGTCAAGTCACTCAATTTATGCACCATTTCCTAAGATTTCATTATAAAAGATCTGTGAGTTTTTTTGCAGTCACCTCCTAAACTCGTCTGGCTTCTCGCGAATTCTTTTCTTCTTCATGTCCGATTTTCAGAAGTGCAGTCAAACTTTTGATCACATGCGAAACTTCAAACACCAAGAGCCATGCGTCACTACGGTTAAAAAGTGGGGTAATTCAGTACAAATGTATCTGTCGGTATACCCGCCCGTGGAATGGGAGGGTATTTTGGACGCTGTTAATCGACTGCCCGTAGATGTCGCGGAACGCTAGTCTACGGTCGGGCAAAGGCACGGGTTTGGGTGAAAGTTGAGGGATGTATTGATCAGATAGGATTGATAGTAGTACCACGAATCTCCTGCGTAGCAAGGGCTAGCAGCGACGTCGAAGTCCTCTACTAGCTTGCAAATTGTAGGTTCAGATTCTCGGGTTCGTCCTTCCAATGTTGGACGTGGCCGTATCTTTATGCACCGCAACGTTATCTCATGCTCAATCCGCGCGATACTCAATCCGGCCAAGAAATAACACGTCTTATCGTACTGTTATCACAACACGATTTGCAGTTGTACCAACAGTATCAAAATATACGGCCGTGGCCGTATATTTTTGGTGGATTATCCAAAAACGCTACGTTTCGAAAAACCACACTCATACAAAAAGTAATACCCCCGGTATTTTACCCCCTGTTTCCGTATAAACTAATAGGATATTCACCCTGTGAGAAAAATGTTATTTATCAGATGGAATGTTGATGTTCTTGCCACGCGGAGTATACTCCTTGATTCTTGGCATCCAACGGGTACTCTCTCACGCCATGAGCATCAACACCAGACAGAAATAGAGGTCAGAATCGCGCGATTTAGCCAAAGTTCACCCGCGTGCAGATGAATCGACAGTGCGCAGAGTGAGGTTTGGAGAGAAAGTGTTGGCAAAAGCGATGTATCGGGGGCTGCCAGTAAGCTCTTGCACGATATTGGATCTACCTCGCAGCGCGTCATGATGATTTCGTATCTTCAAAACCTCTTGGTAGTAAATTAATTACCGGTTTTTTATGATTGTTTTACCCCCTCAAAGTGTAGCGAATTCCACCCCACTTTTTGACCGTAGTGAGTGCGTTGTATTGATGAACTTCGAATGCCCTTGTATCGTTTAGGCCCAAAATTTATTGCATCATAAGTTACAGCCGCATGATCCCTCTACACCGCTTTACATTCTGCGTGATTCCATTTGAGTGCAATTTTGGAACAGTACGGTGTCCCTTAAATACTCGTGCTAACTTAATGGGATACTTGGGTCTCACTCGCACTAGAATCCATTGTTGCACTGTTTGCTCGCCCCTTTCAGATGTCTCTGAGAATTACAAACGTCCACAAATTCCACATAAATGCCATGCTCCAGACGCTGCTGAAGCTCAAAGTGTTTCTTACCCATGGATTGGAAATTTTGTAAGCTAAGCAACATTAAGCAAATCTCAATACAAGCCTGGGCAGGGAGCGGCGAGGAGCAGATTTGTCAACAAGCAAGAGATCTACGGATTGATTACCCGATTTGGTGTGAAAAAACTACACTAAGGCTCGTGCCGAACCCAATATGGTAATCAGCCTGTCGATGACTTGCTCGTTGACAGTCCTGGCGAGCAGCGATATTATGTAGCAACTCTTCTCATGCTCCAACGCCGGGATATCGCACCACAACACGATACAAATATTGGAGGTAGGCTTTAATCATTCTAGCCAATCATGTTTCGTCCGATGTTTACTTGCATATCCTCCGACTCAAGCAATCGCCTGAATATTTTCGTAGTGCACGCCACAATTACGATAGCTACAAGTCCAAGCACAAGTACAGCTGAGTCTATCGAAAGTAGGAGATCTGGGGAAGTCAAGACGAAGCTTCTTGCTTGACCGCCGAATTCGGCTTTGGTCTTGTGCTCTTAGCCCAAGTCAGCTCCAGATCCCAGCATGGGACAAGGAATCACTTGGCCTGGAGCAGAAACACAAGGTGAGCTCATCATTCCTCAAAAGCAGCTCATGCAAGAAACATTGACAGTCATGATGGATAACCAAACACGGGGCTGTACAACGGCCGATAGCTTTGCGCGCATCCTACCAACATAGAATGCGAAGAGAGTCTGCAGATTGGACGAGACACGCCTGCCGATCTGGACACTGACATTAACAAAGCTTTTCGGTGACATCTTGAGCTTATACGCGCCAAGTAACGCTTAGCACGGCTTAGTGTTCTCTAGTGGAGGAATGATCGTGATTAGCGCCAAACCCCAGTCGTTCCCTTCCAGATCATTGGCGGAGGCCAACAGCTTTGCGGGGGCGCACGGGTGGAAGCATCACGAAAACTGAAGACGACGGCCGCGGGTTGCACACAACGTCTTATCGAAGTGGCCCAAAAGAGCCCAAAGACTGACGATCGGTCTGGAGCAGTGCGATCGGCTATTGGGCTCTGAGAGAATATTAAAAGGTGGGATGTTCCCCAGAGTCGGAGCAGCATCACTATCTGCTCCTCTCCTGCAGACAACAGATGATCATTTCTTTTTGGGTTTGTATTGCGAACTCATAGCCAAAGGCTTCGCACCTCTCAATTGAAATTTTATTCCACTCATCTTGGCCTGCGACCTGCGGTCTCTCCCTAGCCCATCATGGCAGAAGAGAAATATGGCGCTGAGCAGCGCGAATATGTTCACCCCGTTCAGGAAAAGACGACCGTTAGTCGTTACATCGCTACCCGCATCACTACTCTCAAACCCCCCATGGCCAGGGTGCCAAATCCTATCGCACTCCTCCGCCTTTTAAACCTTCAGCAGTGGATGTTCTTCCTAGTCGCATTCTTCGCTTGGTCTTGGGATGCGTTCGACTTTTTTACGGTTTCTCTTACAGTTGAACCTCTTGCTGAGTCTTTTGGGAAGACTAAGAAGGACATTACTTGGGGTATCACCTTGGTGTTGATGTTGCGATCGGTCGGCAGTATCATCTTCGGTCTGGCCGCGGATCGGTATGGGCGCAAGTGGCCCTTCATCATCAACAACGCCTTGTTCATCATATTAGAGTTGGGCACTGGATTCTGCCAAACTTATGAGCAGTTCCTGGGTGTAAGAGCTCTATTCGGTATCGCCATGGGCGGCCTATATGGTAATGCTGCTGCAACTGGTACCTCAATTTTCCTCTTTAAGTGCGGGCCGACACTAACATTCACAAGCTCTAGAAGATTGCCCTGAGGCTGCACGTGGTCTCATTTCTGGTATGCTGCAACAAGGCTACGCCTTCGGCTACCTTATGGCGACAGTCTTCGCCCGCGCCTTCGTCAATACTGTCGGCCACGGCTGGCGACCCCTTTTCTGGTTTGGTGCCGGCCCACCAGTACTCATCATCATCTTCCGCCTGTGCCTCCCAGAAACCAAAGCTTATCAGGAGCGCAAGCGCATCCGTGAGGAAGAGCCCAACGCCGCGAAGGTCTTCATGCAGGAAGGCAAGCACGCACTCAAAAAGCACTGGATTTTGCTCATCTACATGGTCCTTCTCATGGCTGGCTTTAATTTCATGTCCCATGGATCCCAGGACCTGTATCCTACCATGCTTACGAACCAGTACAACTTCTCTGCCAACCGCGTCACAGTCACTCAAGTTGTCGCCAACCTTGGAGCCATGGCAGGCGGCACCCTCGTCGGCTACAGTTCTTCCATCTTCGGCCGCAGGCTCAGCATCATCATTATGTGTATTATTGGAGGCGCTCTACTCTACCCATACACATTCGTCAGTAGCAACGCCGTGATTGCTGCAGCATTCTTCCAGCAATTCTGCGTCCAAGGCGCATGGGGAGTCATCCCAATCCACCTCATGGAGCTCTCCCCCGGGTCCTTTCGCACCTTTGTCGTTGGCACAAGCTATCAGCTCGGAAACCTTGTTTCCTCCGCGTCATCTACTATCGAAGCAACAATCGGCGAGCAGTTCCCGCTGCCGCCCAAGGGTAACATATCTCGCTTCCAGTACGGCTTGGTTATCTGCATTTTCATGGGTTGTGTGTATGCGTACGTTATCCTACTCACGTTGATTGGACCTGAGCAAAGGGGAAAGAACTTCGATGTTGCTGCCGATGAGGATATGGCTGCCGTTACTGGTGTAGATCGCAAGACGAGGAACTACAGCGTTGATGAGGACACGCGTAGGGAGGTGCCTGTTTAGATGCGCTTCGTCCTAGCCAACACGGGTGAAAGAAACCTATTAGCCGAGGTGTATGGCAGGAATTTATAGAAAACGTCATCTTGCCAATAACGTCCATCTTAATGATCATCAACCACGCAAACCGTAAGCCGAAACAATGTGAGGATGTGGAATCAGCCACTTTGCACAAATGCCTTACAAACCCCCACATCAAGCCAGCTATTGTTATGGGACTTCCCACTATACCTACCCGCTTATCACCACATGTCTCTTGGAATCCCTAGAATCCTTCGTTTCTCCACATAAAACTTCCATTGTACTTTTCACCTAGCATAGCCACAGTTCCTGGCCTGACAATTGCTTAATCACAGACAAATTCGTTTCCTAACTCGCTTTCAGACTCACATTATACGACTTTGGCTCTACTAAAGTAGGTCCAAGCGGCCGGCTCCATATCACGACTTATTTAGAGACAGCATGGCTCCCAAACCGTCGATGAGACTTGTTGCAACTAACCACGCTGAGGGCCCAAGGTGTAGATAAGGGGTATAGAAATAACTATAAGCGCAATAGTGACAATGCATCTATGCTATTGTCATTCTTGAACCGGAAGGTTTCGTTCGGTGTGTGGAGAATGATGAGGTGTCAGATGCTTTCTTTTGATGATGATTACCGAAGACGCCAGAGTATGCTCCAATGCACCAGAAATGTACTGCTAAACATGCTGCACGCTTCAACGCTGGAACTAATATATATATATGCACAGTCCGTGTCGTAATCTCGTGTTCAATGGAAATCATTTCGCCTTGCTTAATGCAATCCTAGCCCACTAGCAGCACGAGAGCTGCTGGCTTCGCTCCCGACTTCTTCTGTTAGGCGCTCAACGTCAGCCATTCGTAGCGCCTCTTCGACACTCTTGACAAAGTGTCTTCGCCCGCCACACATTTCTACGATACCGCTCTTCTCGAACAATTGATGAACAGGGCTACCCTCAGGCGGCACACGGCAGAAGAAAACACGGACGTCGCGCTTGCGGTAACTCTCCACAATCTCACTCAAGACCTGTGCACCTGCACCATCAAGCGACGTGACACCGTGCACGTCAAAAATAACATTTTTGTTGTGCTCTCTTCGGCGAATGCGTGGGAGCGCAGGGTGCGCGGCGCCAGTGCCGTGGTCCTCAAGTCTACTGAGTCGAGAGCGCAGGTTGCCCGTGTTCGCAAACGTGAGTGGCTCGGGGATCTTAACAATCAGACATCCCTCGATGAATTCCAGGCTGCCGGGGTCAAGCTCAGCGTTGGCGAACTGATTTGTAGTACCCGGCACGCGACCGAGGATTTGTATGCGTGGACGCACCGAGTGACGGATGAGGCGGAGGACGGACAACCCGATGCCGACGCCAATGCCCCGCTTCAGGTCCCAGATGATGGTTATGACGAAGATCAGGCCCATGAGGAGCAATTCCGACCACCCACGAATGCGTAGGAAGAACTTGATGTCGTGCGGTGCTTCTTCCACCAGGGAATATGCGACGACACTGACCATGGCGCAGAGCACGCCCTTGGGGAGGTAGTAGAAGTAGGGCAGCAGAAAGACGGTGCTGAGGATTGTGATGAGGGAGAGGAAGATGTTGGACATGGGCGTCAGACCACCGGTTGAGGCGTTGACTTTGGAGCGTCCGTAACCGCCGAAAGCGGGCAGCGCCATGAAGAGACCGCCGGTCATGTTCGCGGTGCCAAGAGCGATGAGTTCACGGTTTGCGCTGAGCGGGAGTTGGACACCGTCTTTTGCGTAGTCACCGCTGCCAAGGGATTTCGCGGCGACAGAAGATTCGAAGAAACCCAACAAAGCGATAATTAGACCAGTGTTGACAGCGTCGCCGACATACTTGATATGTCGGGTGTCGAAGGGAAAGTGGACAGAGAAAATTCTGCCGCTGGAGTTGACGTCTCCAAGGACCGCAAGACCATGCTGGTCCAGCTGGTAGTGCCAGGTGAGAATGGCGGAAAGGACGACGACAACGAATCGATCCGGGATGTAGGCTACATTGGGGTAACGCGGCTGTAGCCTCTTCTTGAACTCTCTGCAAAAAGATCAGTAAAGCTCAACGAACGTAGCACCAGTGCTGCATACCTGAAGAACATGATGATGGCGAAAGCAGTAAAGGACATGGCGCACGTGAGCTTGTGCGCACGGTGGATATTCTTCACAAGAAATACGAGCTTGTCCAGAGAGCTGCCGTGAGCCACGTGCTTGGCAGCCAACCGTGCAAGGCCAGTCTCAGGGATCAGCTGATCGATGAAGATGACAACACCAATGGCACTAATGAAGCCCCTGAGGAAAGGCCTACTCAGCACATTGTCCAGAAACCCCAGACGGAAGAGCCCAGCAACGAAGATGAAGCCGCCCGCCATACATGTGACTATGCCCGCGATCTCAGCATTCAGCCTACCATCACTTTCACCGGACGCGCCCTTCTTAATGTTCTCGCGTACGATTTCGCCCACAAGCAGTGATCCAGGGGCCTCAGGACCGACGATCATCTGCGGACATGTCCCTAGGATACCGTATATGAGCGGATTGATAGCGAAGCTGTAGAGTCCGTTGACCGGTGGCAGGTGGGCGAGGTTGGAGGCATACGAGAGAGCCATTGGGATATAGAAGGAGGCCATGGTTACAGCAGCGACGAGGTCTCCCTTGAGGTACCGCCACTTGTACTGCTGGGTCCATTTGAGAACAGGGACATAGTACTGCAGATACCTATGCTCGGTTAATAACACGCCAGGTCAGCTTGGGGTATACACTTACATCATACGCTGGCTCTTGATGCCATGACGCTCGGCAAGCCAGCGAGTAGTGCTCATCTTCTTCCTGTCGCTGACATTCAGGACACCATCTGCAAGGGCATCACCCAAGAGTGCGTGTGTCGCATCTGGTGCATTACCGTCACCCGTGTATGTTGTGCCTGGGAAAGCGCCGCCAAAGCTATGGTCCGAGTGGACGCTGCCTGCAAAGCTGCCATAGCTGCGGCCAACGCCTGGCTTGGGAGCCCACTCTTCTCTGGTTGTGGCGTCGAGAAGTCGCGAGCGCACATTGGGCTCGCTGGCGTCGACTCCTACGATGCCGTCTTGCTGCGACGCTTCAGCAGAGTTTTGTGTTGAGTGTGCTGAGACGGGCGTGTCGTTGCCCGGCTGGATACTCTGGGCAGAAATGTCGATGTCATATGGCACAGGATTGGTGGCGTCCTGCTGCTGTTCATCGTCGTAGTAGGACTGTCGCCTATGCATTGTCTCTTCGGGGCTGCTCGACCTGTCCGAAGGAACATGGGCCTGTCTCAGCTGGCTGGGGGTTGCGGGAGTGTGGGCATGTCGAATGCTGGCGTTCGAGGAGTCACGAGAGTGTCCTCTCGAGGGCGGTCCGTGGTCGTTTGCGGTCTTTGGAGGCATCTCGTCTACCTTCGGATAAGTAGAAGTGCTGATTGACGGCTGCTTATTCACTGCAATATGACTGGGATGTGGTTGGCTGATTGTTTCTCTTGGGCGAGAATAGACGAACGGATAGTCTGTATGCTGTCACACTCATCACGTCTTCTTCATGGCGCTGTAGGAGAAAGGCAGAGGGAATTGCGGCTTTAATGGAGTCTCGTATTTTTGTGAGAATCCCTAGCCGACGACCGAAACGTCAAAGCCTAACCCGCACTTTGTAGCCGTCGCGGTCAGTCTGCACGTGCACGTGCACGCGCTGATCCGTGATCAAAACCGCCCCACCACGAACAGCAGACTATGTCATAGATGGGCAATGAGAAGCAATGTACACAGGAGGCTACATGCAGACATTGGCATGACCGTAGCCCTGACATAACCACACTTACTCTGACATGACCCTGGCTCTGATCTGACCCTGATCCTGATCCCGATCCAGATCTCGACCTCGACAAACCCAAAAAAAGCGAGTGGCTCCAGGCTCGCTGAAGAGCGGCTATGGCGTGCCCTGCAGTAGCGCCGTTCTCGGAGTGCAGAACGGACTCTCAAAAAATAGTCGGGAGTCATCGTCATTTGCTCCGCATCACCAAAAGACGCAACATTCCACACTCCGAACTTTTATCTCCAGTGCGCTCTAGTACACATATAAATTTCACGCTGTGTTATTTTGCACTTTGTTGACTTCAATTGACCTTTCACACTCCCTTCATACTCCCTTCGCACTCCCTTGGCACTCCCTTCACACTCCCTTCACAACTCCAAAATGTCGTTCCCCACACTGCACGCCCGCGCCGAGGCCAAGCCCTTCGAGCACCGCTCCTGCCTCACACCCACCACCACCAAGAAGCTGCTCGACGCTGGCTACAAGGTCAATGTCGAGCGCAGCTCCACTAACCCTGACTACGAACGAATCTTCAAGGACAAGGAGTTTGAGGATGCAGGCGCAACCCTTGTTGACGAGGGATCGTGGGTGAAGGCACCCAAGGACCACATCATCATTGGCTTGAAGGAGCTTCCAGAGGAGGACTGGCCCCTCGAGCACACTATGGTCCACTTTGCACATTGCTACAAGCAGCAGGGCGGCTGGGAGAAGGTCTTGGCCAGGTTCCCCCGTGGTGGCGGTGTCTTGTACGATCTTGAGTTCCTTCAGGATGAGTCTGGCAGGCGCGTTGCTGCCTTTGGCTACCACGCTGGCTTCGCTGGGGCTGCTCTTGCCATCAAGGTGCGCCATTTACGGCTTTTTGGTATTATTGTTTACTAACAATACTAGACTTGGGCATGGCAGCTCACTCACCCCAACGGTGAGCCCCTTCCCGGTATCGAGACTTTCACCGAGGGCCGTGGCTACTACAACACTGAGAGTGACCTCATTGCTCAACTCAAGGAAGATGTCGCTGCCGGAGAGAAGGTGGCCGGTCGCAAGCCTACCAGCTTGGTCCTCGGTGCGCTCGGTCGCTGTGGCTCTGGTGCCGTCGACCTGCTCGAGAAGGTTGGCTGCCCTGAAATCAAGAAGTGGGATCTGGCCGAGACCAAGGAGCGCGATGGCCCATACCCTGAAATCGTCGAGTCAGACATCTTCGTGAACTGCATCTACCTCTCCAAGCCTATCCCGCCGTTCGTCGACCACAAGAGCCTCAAGTCGCCCAACCGCAAGCTTAGCGTTGTTTGTGACGTCAGCTGCGATACAACAAACCCCCACAACCCTATCCCCATCTACAACATCAACACCACATTCGATAAGCCTACCGTCAAGGTCGATGTCGAGGGCGACGGGCCTGCACTTTCGGTCATCTCGATTGACCACCTGCCCTCTGCACTGCCCCGTGAGTCGTCAGAGGCGTTCAGCAATGCACTGCTGCCCAGCTTGCTGGCCCTCAAGGACCGCAATAGCACACCCGTCTGGCAGGGCGCTGAAAAGCTCTTCCGGGAGAAGGTGCAAACGCTGCCCGAGGGTATGGCCAAGAGGGAAGTGTAAGCCCTGCGACGTAATCCTGTGGACATCAGGCACGATTAGACAAAACGCATAGATTAACGCGAAAATATGAATTATGAGCCGCAGCCAACTCCCATTGCCAATAGCCTCTCCGCCCAAACTGTCCGTTGCTGACTCACACATGCTCTGTTGCATTTGGCCCTACTGTTGGGTGACTGGCGCGTCGTCGACAAGACCAGACAGTCACGTGCACTCCGACTTGGACTTGGAAGCGCCGATCAGGGTCGTTATGCAAAGCTTTTGGGATGGACAGAAGCCAGCAACGGTTTTATCTATAGTCACTTGACATTTGAAAGAATCGTTAAGAAAATCATGTTCCACTACCCATATTTAGAACATGCTAATTCGATGCACTTGCTTTGATGATTGCCTAGAGAGATGTCCTTGCCGATGACATGTGACCTGATGGATGTGCGTCGAAATTGCAGGCCGGCATGCGGGACGATTGCACGCTTGGAGCGGCCTGGCTCTTCTAAAGCAACGGGAAAGGCGCCACGGGCATGGAAACGTTCTTGCCAGCACAGGAAATTTGTGTCCGCGCCGGTAGCCATGTCATCAATCCATCTATGATCTGCTGCGGCTCAACTATTCGGCCGAATAATCCTACATCTCCTTGAGTAAACTGAGCATTATTTGATGGAAGTAGAGGAACCGAATCAATTGTTCGGTGAGCTATCTACTGTGGCACATCCGCACGACGTAGCATGAAGCGGGGAGCTTCAGTGGAACTGCAGCTGACACAAACAGCATGTATGACCACGTCAGGATCTAACTAAGGCCAGACTGATACCTGAACCATAGCCATTGATTTTAAGTGGACTTTTAGAATGAAACTCAATCCCAATCCAACACACGAACCATAGGTTACATGACCTGATGTCTGACGGTACTGGAAAACTCCAACTGTTGCAAGATTTGTATCAGGGGATGTCATGGTTGGGGCTCTTCCTGCCATGTTGCTTAGCCGATCCTTACCCTTTGGCCCAGAGGCCGTTGCCCTCTGTAAACCAACGTTGTTTACTACCAACTATAAGTACATACCCTCTGTAGTATCCTAGAACGAACAACTCAGTCTCTCATGTACTCATTTCACAAACACGTCCAATTCCAATACTTTGCTATTCTGTTGTGTTAGCTCAAGGATCACGTGCACTGTTTCTGGCCAAGTACTTGAGCGTGTTCAGCTTCCATCCCCTTTTAGGACAGAGCACAATTCATTCTATTCATCTACAATCTTGCATGCTCAAAAAGTATTTACACACGTCAATAGTGAGGCATAGAATACCACTGCTTCCTTTTTAGCGTAGCCTTTGAAGGAAATAGGTCCAGGTAGAGCGCTCCGGAGGTGGCTTGGTGGCATCAGAGGAAGGAATACAAGTCCTAAACCACTTGGGCCTAGTAAAGTTAGTGCAAGGTCAGTCAATCAACCAATAGAATAATCAAATCAAGAATAATAAACAATCAGCAGAATGGGCTTTGAAATCGGACTGACTCTACACCTTCACGTGGTGAAACATGGAAACCTGACTCTTTTAAAGCTCAGAGCCAGCGCAGAGACGATGATGGAGGTGATCAACGCCGCCTGTAGTGAGACAGCGCAGTGTTTCCACCCCAACACCATGACATGCATGATAGCAGGAGACAGTCTCTATACTCCTGTTATTCAAAAACAAAGCCATCGCCATGCCAAATTCGAAAAAGGCTCTTCCTCACCTAGAGCCACTACCGGTTCGCCAGAGCGCCAGCTCTTCACCCCAACACAACGCCTAGAACTGCACGCAGTTCCAATCATACCGACCGTCAGTCACTTTGACTTGATACAAGCAAACGTGAGGCGGCCAGCAAGGCCTTACGATACCGAACAATTGGAGAAAAGAATGGAGGACTGGTCCGGCACGTCTTTCATATCACACTTGACTCTGCCTTTTGCTCTGCTTGCCTTGCTAGCACTGTATCGGCCTTTGGTTCCAGCCCACACCATTCCTTGTACTAGTCTAGAAACCACCCTCATTTGACGCGACTCTCTTTATTGCCAGAGATGCAATTTGCGTTTCCCGTCTTCAATAGTCTAGGACTCGGATAAGACGTTGAATAAAATCCAATACAATCGAACAAACAGCAGAATCTATTGAGAAACCAGCGCCATTGATGGTAATATGGCCACCTAATGGATAACACGGCTGACACAACGGTAGTAGTAGTACAGTTGGTATTATGTCGACTATAGAGCTATTCGCAAGCGCTGAGGTCTGTGTTTACATACAGCCACGTCCAAGTTCCTGCACAGGTGCACTTGCACGGATCATGCGACTACTCCTTCGTTCTGTTGAAAGCACCAAGTCACTTACGAGCTATAATCTCAACAGAATATGCATTTCCATTGCCACTTTGAACACTAGTGCTAGTTAGAGAGCCTACCCATAGAGTTCGTACTTACATGACGTATCGCTCATGTAACAAAGTGCAGGAGGCGCGTATCTGAACAGAATGAGGCAACGGTACGCTATGTCCTAGCTTTTCATAGGCCAAGAGATAAAAACCCTAGAATACTTTGGCCTTCCAGCAGAGTTTAGCCACTCCTGGTAGAGTTTTGTCACCAGTATCAATAAACTCGTGAGAATGGGCACCCAGCGGCCATCATGTGAGAGAACAGATGAGCCGAGAAAGCAATCAAAACGTCTCTTGGGCTCAGCGGGGTGTATGCTTGTTTCATGTTTTTGAGGGTGACTTCGGATTATTTGAGAGTCGCACGCTGCGAAAGCTCAGTTTTACTAATTCAGATGTCCTTTGGATAGCGCGGACTGGGTTTTGCAAGAGCATTATGTTCCATGCCCTCTCTCTGTTGCCCCAGAAGATTATGCTCTAGTTGGTGTCGCTAAAAAAAAACTTGGTAAAAGGCGGATTAATCATATTGACAAACTTTCTGGTTCAAGTTTGAACACAAAGACGTGCACTTCCAAAAGGACAATGCACTAAGCTCACTCGTAAGAGGAAAGCCTGTTTAATGGGAATCAGACGCTGACTCATAGAGGCACAATGATTTTGAACGCTTGCGGCCCGGAATCTTGGCCCTGGACACGCACCTCCAAAATGCCAAGCCTTGGAGCTTCTGGGTGATTTTTAGAGGTCGCTCAGATATGCTTCAGTTCGGGGCTTTTTTATGAGTCAACTTGGGTTTTAATTGACTCAGAAGCAAGCCAATGTGAAATAGTTGTGCGACTATCATTATAGTCCTGACGTTCGTTCAAGTGTTCTTAGGAATTGCTCAGGATTGGATTGGATTTATATTTAACGTCCTATCTGAGTCATAGACTATATAAAGACGAGAAACGCAAAATGCATCTCTGGTAATAAGGTGGTTTGTGTCAAGTGAGGGCAGTTTCTATACTAGTACAGGAGATGATGTAGGTTGAGACCCAAGGGCCGATGCAGTGCAAGCAGAGCAAGCAAAGCAAAAGGCAGAGGCAAGTGTGATGTGAAGAGAGTGCCAGCCCAGTCCTCCATTCTTTCCTCCAATTGTTCGGCATCGCAAGGCTTTGCTGGCTGCCTGGAATTGAGTTGTTGTCAAGGCTCACAGACTGACGGTCGGTATGTTGGGAACTGCGTTCAGCTCCAGTCGTTGTGTTGTGGTGAGGAGCCGGTGCTCTGGCGAATCGGTAGTGCCTCTGGGTGAGCGGAAGTGATTTTCGAATTGAGCATGGCGGTGCCCTTGTGTTCAAACAACAGAAGTAAAGATGCTTCTGTTGTGATACATGTCGTGGTGTTGAGGTGGAAACTCTGTGCTGTCTCACCACAGACAGTGTTCATCATCTCTGTCATCGACAAGATGTCTCGGCGCTGGCTCTGAGCTCTGAAAGAGTCAGATTCCCAGGCTTCACCACGTGGAGGTGCGGAGTCCGATTTCGAAGCCCTAGGAATTGCTCAGGTTACCAGCATAGATTTTGATTCCTGAATTATTCAAATCAAACACTCAAAATCAGAGTCAAATCAGAGTCAGGTGTTGTTGGTATTTTTGTGTAGTTATACTGCAAATGAGGCCCTTGGAGCCTCACTGTCGCTCCCATAATTGCTGTCAACGTAGTCATTTGGCAGCCTATAAGCGACACCACGGTGTGACCAGTCCCTCAACAACTTCGAGCATCTGATTGGGATGAATCATGTCGATTGGTCTATCTATCGCAAGCAGCAGCCTACATGAGGCTTGCTAGCTAAGAGCAAACAGATAGACAAAGATTAGATAGAACAATGAGGCAAACAACAATCAGCTGTACAGAGCGGAAGTTTCCCGGCTCCATCCTGGAGCCCCGCTCCATAACAGGACCTTTAGCATGGGGGTTTCGAGGACCGTCCGAGACTGGCAATTCGATCGTGCCAGCTTTGGCAGTTCGGAATTATGATGAATGAGCCAAGACAAGAGATATTTAAAACACCCAATATAGAAAGGCTAGAGAAGTCCATGGGTTGGTGTCAAACCGTGGACAGAAGGTTTGTGGAACAAGGCGTATTAGTATTCTCAGCTGGGAAAATATACAACCAAGCGTTCGTGCACATGCAATATTAAAGTCCGATATTACAGTCCGAGGGGATATCTAAGAGTACTAAAACTGCTGTTGTTGGCAATTTAAGCGGTTTTCGTGTCGCAGAAAGCGTCGAGCGAATCGGGTGTACTTCTAGCATTCGCGATAACGTCTTGGTACTCAGCAGGTCTTAGCAGGTCTCAGTAGGTCTCAGCTAGTCCTGCCAACAAAACATTCGGCGATTCCGTACCTGCTTACTGACAGAATCTGAGTGGCGGGTTCTTCGTATTTTACGAAGAGAGGAGATTGAACAGTTACACATGTCTTTTTTGCAATAGGAAAAGCGAAACAGCATTCTTCCGCCGAGTCAATTATCGCAGATCTTCAGATCACCACTATGTCCTTCCAACCTGCATCTCGTTCATCTCTCCCTTCATATCTCCCTCTTGCATTCGCCCTTTCTCCTCCCTTAACCTACCAATAAGACAATCGATATCATCGACCAGCCTTCCCGTTCCAGTCGACAACTTGAAAGCAGTATCTAGGACCTGATCTGCCAACTTTCGTGTTACTTGCAGACTTTCCTCCTCTTTTTCAATTCGTAGGTCTGAGCATAAAAGCTCCTGTAGCTTTGAAAGCTTTGACAGCTGAGTGGTGATGGCGTCGCGTGTACTGATTATGTGACGGCGGGCGACTTCAATATCATTCATCTCTGCAAAGATCGGTGAGCTGGGAAAGGGAACTCCAGTAGTCACTAAGACGTCCTCATTTAATTCAGGAATGCCTTTTAACGTTGGGTTAAGCCGAGATTCCTCCATTGTGCGATATGCCTGAGTTGTGATTCAAAGAAATTGAGTAGACACAGATACGGAAGCTTAATGGAAAGCAGAAACATTAATAAATCTCGCGACAGTCTTTCCTGTGGCAAATAATTTTGTAAATGTGCTTTTAAATTGTGTGCTCGCATCCGCAAACAATCGGCAAATATTCGACTGCGGACAAGCGCTAACAAGCAAAAGAGCTCCTTCGTTTCATAGAGCTCGATCGGGTCTTAGTCCCACTCTGGAGACTGAGCGCTTTCCGATTCTTGTTGAAGAGACCAAATGTTCGATCTGGTACTCAGAATTTGGTATGGCTTTCAGTTTCAGCCTACCCTCAGTTCACTTTCAATGTGATCAACTGAGCATGCAATGTATCAAACAGCCTAACAGGTTGCGTGATTGCCTTTGTTCACTTCAAAATTTACGCGGTCACACAATAGCAATTACATACACGCAAGCAATCACGCACGGTTCATTAGTAGACACAAAGCCCTCTAGCTACCTTAGGTAGGCAGGTCTCTTGTGAGACCATCATTTGTATCAACTATTTAGCCATATGTTTAATGTATCTACTGCTTTGAACAAGCGTATTTACCGATACTCAACCCGAAATGGGTTTGATAAAAGCAGAAAGCAACACTAGCTGCAGCAACGTGGTCGAGAGAGGTCAGGGTGTAAGGAAAAAACTTTGAAGGGGCTTGGTGTTATTAAAGCAACTGGCAATTACCGGGTTTTGAGAACTCAAAAGGGAAAGGATCAGCTACGAAGGGTAGAATTAGTATCAAGTCTGCTTGCTCGCGAATTCGTTGACCGTGTGATCCCAACCTATCATTATTATGGATGGCTACGGCAAGCACAACGTCAGCGTTTGTTACTGTTGCCCCAAACTTCTTTGCCTCAGATCTTAAAAGTATAGACAACATCTCTCAAAACTCACATGTGCTGACACGTTCTTCGTGATTACAAGTAATTGAGTGACAGTTGCCTATGTTGCAAAATCTGAAGACGACCACCTTTGCTCACTTTGAGCACAGCCAAGAATACTTCTCGCAAAATTTCCACTTAGAATCCCATGACCGATGTAAACTCAAAGCAAAGCTGGATCTGTGGGGCAAACGCGTTCTCCGGCTGGCTCCACTGTCACAGCTTAGAAATGACTTGGAGTGAGAGCGCCTCGCTTGCCACGTATCGATCCCGTGCTTCTTGCTCATCTCCTTCTGCACTTTCTCCACTGATCCGTATCAAAGACCATGTAAGCATCTCGTTCCAATGATCCTACGTAGGGTTCTTGAAGCAGACTGGATAAATAGAAAAGCCAATGCATTTTGTCATTCGACACCCACTCCTACACCTTTCACACGCAGTGAGATCCACATTTTACTTCAACGCATCGGCAGATCCAGCCGACGTGGGGACGCGGTGCATCACCACATCACCCGATTAGCAATGCAACCTGCACTGGCACTGCAAGAGAATGGTTGTATACCTATGAGCTTCCTCTTTAGATTAGAAACGGCTTATTTCCCGGTGTCAGAAAGCATCCAGAAGCGAGCTTGAGCCGATTTGCATGGATATCGAACTAATGAATATGCAAACTGATCACGAAATGCTGAACACAAGACCGCAATCATGATATTCGATAACAGCAGCGAGTATGATAACATCTCCAATTTCGAATGATACGCAGATCTTTACGATGCAAGTTGACAATGGAGTTTGGGCTGGTAACTCTGTTTAACACATCTGAATACCATATCAATCTGAGAGGAAACACACCGCTATTACATACAACGATCGTTGCTTGTTGGTTGCCTCAGTGTCAACCAAACACTAACGATGCATTTGCACGTACAAAACGTACACTCCTCTTTCATCATGGTGTGATGAAGCCCCGTCGATCGCACTGCTTACCTTCATGTCTGCATCTCCCGAACCTTAGCTTATGCGCGTGCGAGGTGGTAAGCTTCAGTCTGCCAGCAAATGAAGCAGAGGCCTTCGCCCATTGGGATTACCGTTCTCATGCACCTCACCTGAGCTGAGAGTTCAACCCCATCAATCGCTCTTCTTGCCATCCTTTGCCTTCAATTTACGCACCATGCTGCATGCTCAGCTCTGCACCTACCTTGTTCACGCATATTGTAATTTTCTCCTCACCAATCGCAGATCCGTGCAATACCCTTTGCAGCCACTCAGATCCTTCTGGCGCTCTCTTTGCTGCTTGCGAAACTGTCCAGGCCTCCATCGATACGTTTAGACTCAATTTGTCGAAGCTCTTACATGTTTTAGGACATGCTTTCTCTGATTGAGACCGTTGCGATGCCAGTTGCAGCTCCGTCAGATCCTTCGTGTGCAGGTCCCACGAATCCAGAAAGTTTTCTAGTCTTCATTTGCTCGCGAGAAATTACTTTGGCCAGCCATCTCGTCAAAGACGATGTTCTGTTGTAGCTTTTCTAATCACTTCGGCCGGAGATCCCACGTTTGGACACTCACCCATTTTCCACTATCCCCCTTTCCTCCTCAACCTCGCTTCGCTTGTCCAATTCTGAAAACTCGCGATGCTTGTTGCGGCTTCTGAAATCTTTCGTCACGAAGATCCGGACGAATCTAGGCATCTTCCACTACTCCATCGGTCGTATCAAGCCCCTCAAATGAGGACCCCTCGATCCTTTTTGCCATCATCTGACGAAACGGTTCCCAGCTCACAGGACCGGCTCGGTGTGGCCGCGTGGGAATGGTACGACATGCGCGTGGCATTACGGCCAGCTCTCCACTAAACGGTCGCTTACCATCCATCCATCCACGCTTGTGCAATGCCAAATGCGGTAATAAGAGCGGGAACTCTACTGATCCAGCCACGCACTCGTCCAAAAATGCTGTTATCGCCAAAACAAGTCGCTGCGATGGCCAGAAAGAGGTTTGAGAGTGAACTGATCGCCTTGAGGTCTCGCTGTGACTGGTGACTCCTCCGTGCATGCAAGGTTTCGCGCGCGCTGCATGCCGTTCGATGCGTTGATGTGCAATGTTGCGCTGTCAAGCACCTATCACACCCCTTAACTTACCCTTCCTTCGGTTTGCGCCATGCGCTGTCTAAAACGTTGTCGTACGTCAACAGACCTCGCGGACATCGTGCAGTGCCTCGTTCCAAACCTTGCAAACCGCGGCCTTACATCGGCGACACACAGTCGCCGCGCAACACAAGCTGCCCTGTTCTTCGCGTTTGGTATAACATGAATTCGTGATGACGGGCAGATGATCTTGTTGTGGAGATGCGCAAAGAAGGTACGCGCGCGCTGCAGCCACGCCTCAATGACCAGAGTGACGGTTTCGCAGGAAGAGAGCGCTGGATGCTGAATCCTTCGGCGGAGCACAGAGAGGAATGCCGTGCCGCCTCCACCGTCCCTCATCTCACGACTCGCAGAACTCAGGCTCGTACTCGTAGCTCCACAGCAGCCAGTCTCTTACTCCGACCGACCATCTATCAGTGCAACTGATGCCCACACGGAGCATTACCTCATTGATATCATTTGGAACCCTTTGTACACAGAGCACGTCCCATGAGCTATCGAATTTCCTCTGTACATACCATGCTTAGTGCTCTACCGTGTCCCGACGGCTTCGCACCGCACCTGTGGCCTACGGGTTCTCGTTCGGGTTCTCAATTGTCGGACACATGTCGCCAAATATAACTAGCGTCCTCCAACGGTTATCCCTACCTTGTGGTTTGTATTTCGCTTCGTACCCCGCTACCGTGTCATGTTCAGCCTCCCCTGTATTTCTCGCTGTTCAGCTCCCGTCGTGGAGCTGTTCGTGAAGCGATAACGGGACAGCCAGGCTGCCGCATGTGGTAGCAAGAAGCGAGCCTGCGTAGAAAGCTCAAGTTACAGGGTGACGAAGCCAGTGTATTCATTTGATATATTGAGCCACCGGAACTGTCAGTGTTCAACTTTAAAACTTCCTCGGAGCGCTCACAAACTTCTCCGTCATGTCAGTCGCTGGGGTGCGTATGTCAGACGTCGCGTGGCTCTCCGTGCCTAATTGTGACCGTACAACGCAAAGATAAATAGAACCTCAAAAGTCAGACAGGGGCTCGCGAACCCGAGAGCAAGGACTCGGATTCGTGTTACGCCTCTTCTAACTTGAAGCAGTCATCACGCTGACAGAACATATCGTACAAGGTGTGCATGTTGGCGGCAAGGGCTGATGAATTATTCGCCAAATACATTTTCTGTAATTGCAAGTGCAGGTAACTTAAAAGGGCAGGCCGCAGGCTAGACGAGTTGTAATGAAAAGGTTCGGCGGCCCGCATCGCGATGTTGAGAGAAGAGCCTTGTTCCAAAGTTCTGCGTAACGAATTCTACTGTCTCCACGACAACATCATTTGCAATTTCCGCTGCGCCTATCCCTTTGCATTTTGCCAAAGCGCATGCAGGGTTGTAAAGCAACCTGCAGCGAAGTCTGATGTGCCCCTCATCTCAAACGTCGAAGCCCACTGTGTAACCTTTGGCAAACGCTAGAACACTGTTTCTCCACCATTCAATATTCTCGAAGCTGTAGTGCTGTGCCTCGCCTGTTTCGTTGAGGATTGGGAACCATGGCTGCGGGTAGATGTTCGGCGCCGTTCGGACATGCCAACACGCATCTTGAGAACTCCGAGAAGCGACCCTGAGTAGCGTTCCTGCATGCGATGTCGGGGTACTCAGGAAGCATGTTGCAAACAATCCGCACTGCTATCGATGCTACGCAAAGACATCCTGCACACGTGAACTGCCAGAACATCAGAGCAGACTGATGCGAAGAGGCGGTTAGACTTAATTGTGTATGTAAACAACACTCACAGGCTGTCTTGGTTCTGCTTGGGAAATGAGTGCCTCAAATGTATTGTAGTGCCGCAACAGGTGGGCATAATTGTAGGACCAATCATGAGGCAGTGCATCATTTGACAACGATATTTCATCGCATATTCTGAACCTGACTGTGTGGTCTTAAAAACTTGCCTGAGGTTGATCTCGATAGTACGAATAGGTGTAATCCTTTCTCTAGGGATCGTCTACTGTGCATTTAAGTCAGCACAGCGAATATGATTCGTCTAATTCGCATGAGATGGCTGGTCCGACTTACCGCGTAAGCAAGTCCGATAGCTGCTGTTTGTTGAACACTGAGCTTTTTCCCACGCTGTGGCCTACTGAGAGGTCGTATGTAGCCCGTGGCATCCTGACTTAAAGGTGGGAGTACCGTTTTACCATGTCGGGTTGCCCTCTACCCTGGAAATCGTGAGTGTGGCCAATGAGACATGCCGATGAATTTCCATGAATGTAGGTAAGGAAAGACGTAGATGATACAATGCACAACCCCCCATGTGAGTGGGTGCTGAGAGGTATTCAGCTCGCACCCTTTAGCAGTGAGAGTAGTCTCTCTGCCTTCTGAGCCGATGCTCTACATCAGTGCTGCCTCATCTCGATAGAGCAGCTTGAAGCGTACGCACAGCTCTTCTAAAGGGGGTTCAATTAATACGAGATCTGACCCTGATCATCGTCTTGTCATCCGTCATGATGCGGTGAGAAAATCTGATAAGCAATGATTTGGAGTACGCAATGCAGATTTGGGCAATGTCTTGATATGCACAAAATAACAATGGGCGGCAGTGGATCGTTTCCTGCTCGACGTGCGCCAAAAGGTGCGCGTGACATTCAACTTTGGCTATCAGTGGACCGGCAAAGAAAGAAAAGAATTTTATGACAGTGAGGCTGCTCAAGTGGGCAGCGACACGCCCACAAGGAGAAACAACCGAAGCAAATCAAGTCGCGGCGGTGTGCTGCCAACGTCCACGACCGGCGGCTTCCACCAACCATGACCGAAAATGGTGAACGGTAAAGTAAATCCAGATCACGACAACGAAACCCGCTTCAGTGTGATCGCAGTTTTAGTGTATGCTGTGACTGATCGCTCTGCTCATGTTTGTGTGATGGGTTAAGTGTATCCACATTCTCGCTGCACAAATCAAACCTTTAGATCAGTGGGGACTTGGGGAGGTGTAGTCCTTCAGCACTTGTGTGGAAGAAGAGCCTGTCTCAGGGATAGGTACTGTTTTGACTTTCACGTCGAGGTGGATTGCTGGTGACCTTCTCGAATGACCAGCTGAACATCAGTAAGAGCACTGCAGAACGGACAGCTGATCATAGCAGTCCTTGAAGCCGCAAAATTGGGAGGCGGCCATAACAACCTGCAGAAGCACATTACTCAATATTTTGGTCGTGAGTCGCAGAATGTCATCGGAACTGAAATGGATCATTTGCACGGCCATACAGCCCGAAAAGGAAGTTCGAGTATTTGTCACCATACCCAGCCCAACCAGAAGGGCTATGCCGTTGGGAGGAGAGTACGTCCTGTTCAAACAATATCTCGGAGGTGTCTGACCGCAACACTGCTCAACTGACGGTTCCAGCCCGACTGTTCAGCGGGCGCTTCCGCCGACGCATCGGCCCTTGCACTCTGTCGATGTCCCGATCTCGTACATGTAATTGCAGGCCATCCCTGGGGTGGTGTTGGTTGTTAGGCCTAATGTCAATAGCCAGTGTTGTCTTCGGCGAGATCGACGTGCGTATGCCTGCTTCCTCATTGTCAAACTCCTTGGCAGTTGTCGAGCAGTAACGAGCGCCACAACAAAGGACTCGGCATTCTTGCACATCTTCAGCCCGTACACTTGCCGCGATCAGCGCTAGTTCAGCCACATTCGGGCGCGGGAAGGATGTAATGTCCTGTGCGGAAGATGGCTATATTGGACCCAGAGTTAGTTGCCAGGAGGCATGCAGACACAAAGGAACATGCCTGCTCTGTGAGTCGTGAAGTTTTACTGCCTTGGCCGCTGATCTTGAAACGTCAGGGAGGTGAAGAACTAACCACTGCACGGGAACGAAGGAAAGGGGGTTTGGGTGTGGGGCAAGCGGATCCGATTCGTGCACGCTCAGATCTAAGCCAAACGGCTGCCCTTGCTGGTGCTGCATCTTGGTTTGGCAAGCGGAAAAACGCTGCGCTAGAGCACTGCAACGAAGTCCAAAGCTGCGAGCAGAGCGTTGAGCTGACTCGTCAGTGTCTTCAGGCGGACGTCGTATCCTCTGGCCCAACGATTCCTAGGCAGGGGGTAAATTCCAGCTTTCAGAGACGAATGCGAGAATGGGGCTTTATTGTTGATCCACAGAGAGGTGAACAAAGCTGCCAAAATGCGTCGTAATCAGCATGCAACGTGTGTGTGTGTGATGTGCTCGAAACAAACCATGATGTGGTCGAGGTCATCGTTTGGTCGCCGGTGTGCCGCTGTCAGGGCCAAGGACTCGAAAACCTGATGTGCTGAATACCAGGCCAAGACGGACTGCAAAAATGAGGCAGACGTTGCCGCCAATCGAAAAGCCAGGAAAAAGGGGCGAGAGGGCAAGGCAAAAGCAACAAGCGTGGACTGCTGCAGATTTGCGGATAAGTTTCAAAGGTTGAGTCAAAGCTGGGATCTCATTGGTGGTGCGGATTCCTCGTCAATCTGATCTCGAAGATCGACCTGACCAGGGATCCTTGATCACAAAGTGTATGTGCTGATTGGTCAGGAAGAGATGGAAGTCAACACGAATGATGTTGGAGTCTCAATGGGGGTGGACAAGGCCCACGCCGTGAGCACGAGAACACGATGCGGGCTGGTGTGTTGAAACAAATGCACGGTCAGGTACGTACCCGCTGACCCTCATCCCTCCACAATACCGGACACGGAGCAGCCCAACCGATGTCGAAGGCGGGGCAAGTGATACACAGCCAGGTCGTGAGTGCGAACGTGTAACTCTCTAGGTTCAACGTCGCCGACCACTACTGTGCAGTGATCTGTAGCACGACATCAAAGTTCATTCATTGACCATGCCGACGACACCGTTTTCGTTACCTGCCTGCCGGGTGCACTGTTTCCATTCAGTCTTCGTTCTGGGTTCAAGATGCTGCAAGGCGTTCTGACCGAGCTGTAAGTCAGACTTTTGCAGGGGACATCTGGTCGCCATTCGCTAATTTAATGGTTCGTCCTTCCTTCCCTTCGTGCCGTGCAAATCTTTCTGTGTACGGACCTCTGAGTGTGAGGGGGGGGGGGGGGCCTGTCGCAGTCACCCTTCCCTGACACGCAAAATTTTACGAGTCGTGATCTACTTGCGAGTTCTGGTAGTCGGCGGGTAAATGGCGAGCGGAAAGGCCCCGCATCTGTACAGGGAACAGCGATCTAGTATCAGATGTGCTGCAGCATCGATTTCATATTTGCTGGAAGACCGAGGATGTTCGGCCCTGAGCTTTGTTGTACAAACCGGAGGAAGCGAGGACGTGATGTCTTTGCATACGAACCCGAAACTGCATGGGCAGGCATTGTATTGTCCACAACATAAGCCACAGTTGACTGCTGGAATCACCGTTAATCCCAACACACAGGAACGACGTGTGCTTTTTGCTGCGGCTGACCCCGAATTGGCCAATCGAAATTGCGACTTCCATACAA
The DNA here is from genome assembly GCA_026120165.1 of Leptosphaerulina australis. NCBI lineage: Eukaryota > Fungi > Ascomycota > Dothideomycetes > Pleosporales > Didymellaceae > Leptosphaerulina > Leptosphaerulina australis. The sequence goes on from JALRMI010000105.1 coordinate 71,599, forward strand.
GACGTGACAGGCCTCTCCCACTGATGTAGGTGTTGGCTGATGATTGTGACATGCCGTTGTACGCGCCTTCAAGAGACCAAGGTGATCCTGGAGCACACAGCAACCAGTTCCTCCACTGCAGACGCCCCAACACCATCGCCAACGGCTGTCGACAACTCTGCAAGGCGAACAAGACTCGTGACAATTACCAGGCTTGGCGTACGGTCGTATTAGCAGCTTGACCTTGCGGCCAACCGGGGCGCTGAATCAATAGCGTTGTGCCTCCCCGATACGCATGCACCGTCAGTGGGATGGAGTTGTCTGGGTGCGGCCTTTTTAAAGATGATTCCCTGACTATGTGTATGCTAGATGAGATCGACCATGGCGGCCGTTGAGTTATCCAGGCGATGGGATACGATGCAGAATGAGTGAGCCGTTAAAGGCAAGTGGACGGCGAGGTCGATGCCTTTGTGCGAGCTTGTGCAGACGGCTGAGGCACAGCTGCTGGTGACGAAACAATCACTCGGAAATGCTGACACCCGGATCGCACTAAACTAAAAAAGGTCTAATCTACCCAGTAGCTCGGGATCCAATTCCACCCCAGAATCTGCCCAAGCCACAACCCAACGCCGCAGCCTCACAACCAGGGACTGCGGCCAGCCCGAGACGCACTTTGGTCAGTGAAACCAAGAGACTATTGCGTGGGGTGGGGGGAAGAGGAATGGGCGTGAGACTGCACCTATTTTTGCAGTCATGACAGGCACAGCGACTACAGAATGCGGACAAGTGACACCCAAGGCTGGTGTCAGGTAGAGTGTGCTGTGGAGGTACCCTGCGAATACCCACCAAATGGCACAATGGGCCAGCAGAATTGGTGGTCACTGGGCGGTATTGATTCTATCGATTGTCGACGATGCTGTGCAGCGGATGAAGTCAACGTTCCAAATGTCGCCGACGAAAGTAGACAGCGCTGCAGTCGATTGGAGGAAGCGCCCGTTGATGTCCGCCGCTGGTATTGGGTCGTCTCATCAGAGCTGCGCGCATCCGACCAAGGGTGCTGGATCTCTCCGACAGACCATGAGCGCTGGCCTGGAGCGGTGCATGGTCGATGATGCGCTCTGGATGGACGGACTGGCCAGACAAAACGTTTCTGGCGTTGGCGAAGACGCGGTCTACCCCCTTCCCAAACCGTGCCCTGCTTCCCAAAGAGGATGCACACTAAAAAGATTTGAATTCTAATGGCAGCGCTGGGTTGGCTGGCGTTTTCCAGCGAGTGGGCGCGCTGTGCCTCTTCCCGTCGGCAGATCGCAGCCAAGCAACGACCGCCTGCGACGAGCGTTGCTCGACCCGCTGCAGGCTCAGGGCCTGGCTTCAGAGGCAGTTGGTGTTGCTGGCCTGCGACGCCTGGGGATGCTGTGGTCGCTGCGACGTGCAGCAGAAACAAGACAGGAACACTGCAGTTGCTGAGGACGTGAACGCTGACGCTGTTGATACCATTGATGTTGTCGATGATCGCACCGCGCGAAGGACAGACAAGGCCAAAAAGGAGTGTGGTGGAAGACCAAGCTCACCTCGCCGACCTCTTGTGCTCCACCGAGGAGGGCCGTGACGATCGCACTATGCCGCGCTGAGCGCAGCGGCAAGCCTCACCACCCGTTTGATCGACGAGTAAGTGATGACTGCAACGTGCATCGTGCGGCGCTTGCTGCTGGGGAACGAACAGCTGTCGGTGCAGGTCGTGCAGGGCCAGAAACACCACGATGTGTCTGGCAATAGAGCGAGCTGAGGGCTGCTGTCACTGCGTCTTGTGCTGCTGTGTCTGCCTGTGTCTCCCTCACCGCGTGGCTCCTATTCATGGCTATTCATGGCAGGCCCAAGGACGAACAGAGACGAAGTTTGCCATTATAGCCCGGGAGATGGCTTCCTGCCGCCCGCCGCCTACCAGGATGACGGTACAGAGTGCTAGAAGGACAATCAACCAAGAAGCTTCGCCAGCTGGAAGGGAGGTTGTGAAAGGAACAACTCAGCCCCTGACCATGGACATGTTCCGGGCTGGCTGAGGCTACCACCAACCTTATTTGGTTTTACAGCGAGCAGGGACAACCGCATGAATATGTGGGTTATGCACCGAGTGGGGGTATTCTTGACTGTGCCCATGCTGTCGTAAAAACACATCCTCGGCCGTCCCTGCACCTTGTCGATTCATGACGAAACAGCCAGGGCCCTAGTGACTGACAGCCTGAGGCGAGCGATGCGGGTCTGCAGCGGGTACTGTCGATTCAGCACGGTGGCTGTTTGGCCGCAAACGTTGCATGGAAGTCCACTTACCAGCATCCATCCAGGATAGAACGCGAAGCTGGCATTTCATTTTTCTGCCGCTAGTTGGCTGTGCAGGTTTAACGAGATGTAATAATCCGCTCTGCTGTAGCGCCCAAAGACGCCATGCCACGATGTGATACAGGGTTAAGCTCGAATCCGACGATCTGGTCCACTTCCAGGGAACCACCTGCTTGTGTGCATCGACGACAACGATTACTTTAGCTCGTCACCGTCAGGGCCCAGCTAGGGACCCCGAGCGCCGCATGACGCCCCAGCGCTCCCCGACTACCATCTCACCAGTGCCTTAGCCGCAGACTCTCAAAAGCAAAGCTCTCGCACCGTCAACCGTCCCGAACAAGTCAATAACACCTCGACCTCCTTGGCGCCCGTCCATTAAACTAAGCCTCCCCGCGCCTGTTGAGATATATACCGCCTGTCGCCGTCTGGCACGTTACCGTTGGCTCTGGTCACTAACGTCAACCATATCTCAATATATCTCTCATCCACGCTGCATCAAATCATTCTGTCGTAGTCCAGTACCAGATATCAGGTAAGTCCATCATCATCATCATCGTCATGTCCCTCATAAAGACTGTTGCTTTGCAACATCATGTCACGTCCCTTCAAGAGGTTCAAGAGGTTTCAAGAACCCCCAAGTGTCTTGAGCCTGTAGCAGCCTTGAGAAAGAGCCTTCAACAGGTGCGCTTTGCTCATTTGCATGGTCTCTCTTCCATACCTGCACTCGTTTTGTTGCGTTTCAGTCGTCAAAATGTTGTCTTCTACACTTCCCACCACTCCATCTCCATCCGGCATCTGGTCTCAGTCACTGACCAGCCACCCAGCATATTGGGAAGATAAAACACAGCTTTTCTCTCAAACTGGTCACTCAGCATCTGCACCGACGAGTAGTATTCCTTCACTGGCATACCTCTCGCCGTACTCTCCACATTCACTGCACACCACATCATCACCTGACGACCACGAAATGGTAGCACATCGTCGCGGCCCCTGGTCGCAACACGAGGACCAGTGGCTTGTGAACCTTGTTGCCCGCAATGGTCCTCACAACTGGGTACGCATTTCGCAAGAGATTGGTTCAAGGTCACCAAAGCAATGCCGTGAACGCTACCACCAGAACCTCAAGCCATCACTGAACCATGATCCAATCACGCCTGAAGAGGGGGATCTGATTGAAAAGATGGTAGCTGAAATGGGCAAGAGGTGGGCCGAGATTGCGAGAAGGCTCAAAGGACGCAGCGACAATGCAGTGAAAAACTGGTGGAACGGGGGCCAGAACCGCAGAAAGCGCAACCCAGAGCGTCCTGACCAGCGACCTCGCGAATACTCTCAGACATCAGATCACTACCAGTACCCATTAGCACCTCAGCACATGCACCACCACGAAGAACAGCATTATCACGACTCCCGCCGCCCCTCATCGAACCCTTCCCTGCACACTCCATATGGCGTAAAGCTTCCTCAACCTCCACATTTCGAGCCACACTCTGGATCACGACCACAGCCTTTGGAGCTCTATGGACAGCCCACCAGTGTACGGGCGCGAGGCTTCGAAACGCCTATGCCTTCTCCCTCAGGCTACTCGTCAGTCTCAGCCGATGGTGCGCCTTCCCTGATCACAGATACCGGCTCAGAACGGTCACCACGTGGCGCCGCATCGCCCCTCGACATCACCCTCGCACCTCTGGTCGGCAACAGGGACGAACGCAAGAATTCAAGCACACGCTACCTTCCTTCCACTGGCTTTGCGGTCGAGGACGACTTCCATTCAGCAGCATACGACCCATACAAGCGCCGCGGCTCTCTGCAACTGCCCCCTCTCCACCGTGAGGTTCAGGCGCCCACGCAGGCCTTTAAGGAGCCACAATACGCACATAACTACCAGCAGCAAACACCACTGCTGATCCAGCCTGCGCCGCAGCACGTTCACCACCACTCGTTGCCACAGTCATCATTCAGCGTGCCGCAGCGCGCGCTCCCAGGTTTCCATTCCTTGACTGAGCCTGTCCTTCCTCTTGCATTCACATCCAGCGCGGCGACGAGCCCCACAGCACGGCAACTACCTTCACCATACGCACGGCCCGCCGAGGCGCAAAGCGCGCCTGTCTCACCCAAAGACAAGATGAGCCTTAAGAACATCATGTAGATGTCCGTTCACGTTTCACACTACTCATTATACCCGGTCCTATTTATATACCATATACACATTGCGAGTTTCACATTTACATACTATTAATGATCGATCTTCACAGCATGTCATCGCTGGATAGCGTGGCATCGTTTGGTTTCATGTCTTCATATCTTCTTTTACTTCATTTGCAAATTTGGATCGGCATAGATGCAACAAGCAGGAGACCGCCCTGCTAACCTCCAATCCCTAATACAATATGAACAAGACGATACCCCACAAAATGGTTTCACTGTGGAAAGGAGAACCACACCATAGCATTGAGCGAGTAAACGGAGTCAGTATCCGCGCACCTGCTCTAAGGATACCCACCAGCGGCTCAGCCGAGTGTAGTAGAGAGTCAAAGCATCACAAGTCAAACAATGCAAATCATTCTCTACATTTTCGTGAAGCGTGACCCTCTAGCCTCTCTCAGCCACACAATAGCAGCTAAAAATCCTCTTCCTTAACTACACAAGATCATCTTCCGGTCAATCCCCGGAGCTGGCCATGTTGCGGATCTCTCTGATCTGCAACGCACCGCTCCCTTCCGATAGGCGATCTCCAGTATCGATCGACATCAGCATGCCAAATCAGTATATTAAATCACTCTTATGGATGTCTTCTGCCGACCCTTGCATGAATCGTTATCCGATCATACAGATGGTGTGCTGCCGTTGCGAGAACGCGGAAGATCACCATCAGAGAACAAACAAGAAACAGGGAAACCCCGTCGGCGATGAGTCCGGATGAATACATCAGCTGGCCCTGCACATCAGCATTTCTCAATGCGTACATTATTTTCTACTTCGGGGCTGGTAAACGGCGACCTCTGCAAGTGCATCACCACACCAGTGACAAACATTGGCATGTCACCGCGTCGTGCAGCTGGCTGATCAACACTTTGGATTTGCGTCATCCCTGATGGTAAGTGATGAGTATTCGCAGGGGTTGTGAGGGGGGGACTCAGAGGTCGCCGACTAGATCAAGCCAACGTCAACGCCGCAGCCAAGCGGAGTTCCTATGAGGAAATCAAGTATGAGCCATAAACCTACCCGTGCGGACATTCATCCGACCTGGATGCCAAACTGCGGTTGGTTGGAAGCCACATTTGAGGATCTGTTCCAGGGATGGAGTCCTGCGATTGGGCAGCGGATGGAATTTATGGTGGAAGTGCGATCAACAATATTTCATGTCAAGGGCGCATTTTGGGGCAGCATCGGAGTGTATTTTCCGTACAGCAAAGTTTGATCGAATGACGGGAGATCATTTCCCAGCATACACCTAGCCAATACGCACAGTGAGATACCTCAACGTCTGGGGCTTTCCTTCACTAGTACGCACAAGTAAGTATGAGCAATGTGAACAATTGCGTTTTTAGTCCCACATTTCATGGCCTCATTGGGTAGGAGTCCAATCTAGTCAGATATTCGCAAAATGCTCATTGGAGGAAAAGCTGCAAGTATCCAGGCCTTCGGGCGCCTTCAAACATGTACCTAAGTACTACGGACGGCGAACGACCTTTGTGCTGGGCCAGATCTGTTGAGCACCGGCTCATGCAGCGAGCCGATAGTATGACTGCTAGCTGCATCAAGGCAACGAGATAGCGAAATGACAGCATTGTGTGTTGCTGGCAGATTGGTGACATACATGCCAGAGTGCGATGTACCCCACTCCCACCTATTCACCAGCGTTGTATGGCAGATATCGAAACATTGTGAAAAAGCATCGTAAGTAGAGATGCTTGGAAACACCTCATATCATCTTCAGCCGTCTTCAACTATGGTTCTCTCTTACTTCAATCACCCTGACCCGTTCATCTGTCGCAACTACACCACCTTGATCCTCTCGTCGTTCACGATCTAGTACCACCATACCCTTTCCGTTTCTACTGCGCTGCCACCATTAGACAGTCCCAGCATACCAACTTGTCAAATACCAGTTCCTAGACGGCTTTCGCCTGCACTACTCGCCCGGTTCAAGGGGCGGCGCGTCGAAACGGTGTTCAATGTTTCCACGTTTGGCGCTCGACACGCCGTCAACCGTCATTACCGTTTTGATCCAAAATTCTGATCGCCGACCTCAGCTTAGTCTATGCCGAGCCTCATCCATCGCCCATTTACCTGCTCTCGATGTACTTTAGTGCTTAGCGCAAACGATTTGGGACATACTAACCACTTCCGGTAGACCAAACTTGACTAAGCCTTTTCGAGTGAATAAAGTTTGGTAAACGTCTGTGTTTGGGAAGGCGTGCAAATGGTGTCTAGGTTTGCGATGGTGACGAGACTTTAAGTGATGGGTCCTGTTCGCTGGCGCTTAGCGCGATATTGAACTTTGGTCCTGGCACTGCACCGTTGTGCATGCAAGCGTGGAAAACGCCGAAACTCAAATCTGTGCCTGGTAGACGCACTAAGTCTATTTGATAAACAAGAAGTTGACTATCACAATGAAAAGGAGGCCAAGATTATGTGGATGATCTTCTGAGGCCCAAGCCTTGGGATAGAGGTGCCCACAAATACGAGAGGGAATGTCAGGCGGGCAACCGTGCTTGAAAAGCTGGAAGTGCCACCAAAACAAAAGTCGAGGCTTACAATGGCGAAGCTTGGGCTTTGAGAGATACAGAGTGCTGATAAGTTGGCACTAAAACTCCAAGATGCGGCTGCCGAGGTGCTGCAGTATGAAGCAGTCGGTTGTTTCGCAAATTTGTTATCCACACCATCCGAAGTGCATATCATGGCTGCATATGCTGTTTCGTTGGCAAACTTCTGCGCACACAATGTAACAACCTAAGCTGAGCGAGGAGTGATGGATTATCCACTGTCCTCACCTACAGATGGTGGTAGCGACAATCGAATACTGGACATAGCTGTGATGCTTGAATAGCAAAGGTCCTATCGGCAGACTATATGGGTTTCTCAACTTCGCCTTATGGATGCGACCCCTATTATTTTTGTGGTGTGGAGCGACCTGGTTGCCCAGTGATGGCCGTCCGAATGCTGCCCTTTTAGCCATTGTTAATGTCGATAATGACAACTTGTGTGGTTTCATTCTACTGCTATCATAAGACTGCATATTCCCCAGTATCGCCTTGTCATAAACCGCAAGTTCTTCTTGGAATACCATTAGGCTCTCCATTTTGCGTGGTTCTGTGATTCGTGTGCTGAACATGTATTTGGCAATGAACTCTCAATATCTGAGTTATGCGCGAAAAAGTTCAGGATCTTTCTATTTAGACAAAAAGATATGACATGTCGGCAAAAAAATCACGCATATGTGCCTTTGGTTCTGGGAAGTCTGTTATAGTCTCTTCGTATCTGGCAACAGTGCATGTATCTCTTCCGTGTTCACCGTAGTCTGCTGAGGCATATCAACCGCAACTTCTGGCATGCCGACCATGTAGATGCCTGGCTGCGCGTTAATCGATAGATGCAGCGTCCACTGTACTCGCTCTCACATCTGAGTGTTCACACTCCATCCATACACAGACAAGCTCGCTGTCGCAAACCATGATACCTTACATAAATGTCATATAACGTACTTCACAAGCGAATTAGTCGGACAAGCGAATTAGTCAAGTGTGCCAAAATGCCCACCAGAACATTTCATCCACCTACCCCATCACCACCATGCCTATCGATTCTAAAATTCAAGACAATACGCGAGAAGGGAGAATCCAGTTGTTGGATTAAATGTTCAAGTGCAATCAGGTAAAGATTGGTGAGTACGTTGATTTATTCTGTGTTCCTTGTCACAGTCCATGGAGCAATATATATATCCACGCCAAGCCCACTGGTCAAAGTGAACATGAAACTACTTCAGCCATCACAATCACCTTCCCTGGGTCTGTTCACGGTGATTTTCTTTCTGAAACCAGTGTGCAATAAAAGCGATACAAAGGAACAAAAGCTCAAGTATTAGAAAAGCAGGGAGCATCTATCGTGTAAACTATGAAACACAGTCGCCTCCAGTGCCACTCTGCATGCGCCGAACCCGTTGCAAACAGCAGAGATCTTAACGAAAATGAAGAGAAGATATTGAATGGGTGAATACTGGACCTTGCCGCTTGCGGATGCCCACCTCGCAAGCGCATGGTTGAAGATACCGCGAACTTGCTACGTGGGCCGCGGCGCAACCCATCAGTTGATGCCAATTGGGTTAAAAACTATGTTGGACGCACTCCTGAATTGCAAATCGCACAAAGCAAGAAATACGACTACCAAAGGGCACAACGGGAGAATCTTGAGGT
>JALRMI010000106.1:0-79706 GCA_026120165.1 Leptosphaerulina australis
CTTCCAACCGCGCTATGCCCAATGCGGCCACAAAGTGACCTGTCGTCTCGTACTGTTATCACAGTACGACCTGCAGTAGTCTCCGGTGAGAGATGCCACCTGTCTTCCACTGAAGAGGTCATGCGTTGATCTCTCCCTTTCTTGCCTGGATATACTCACACAGCGCCTGATGGGCTTTATTCGAGGTGAATTTCCCAACATGCGAGATTGCTTAGACCCGTAGCGCAAAGGACTATCGCTCTCTTAAGCGCAATAGTGGCGCTTGACATAATTTGTTGAAGCTTGTAACAGGCACTCAGAGGTTTACAAAAATTGCGAGTAATGGCCTGCGAACTGAACAATGTGATTCTCTCTGCAATCCGCTCTAAGGCGATGACTAGTGTTGAAACTAACGACGTGGATCAATCATGACTATTAAGTCAAGGGCACCAAATGTACCTAGGGCTTATGCCTAAGGTTCTTTGGACGTGTAGTTTTTTGTGCAGTCTTCCGTGCAGTCTTCCGTGCAGTCTTTTGCGCAGGGTGTTGAGAATATTCCGCTCACCTGTCATGAGGACGTTAGGTCACATGACCCGCGCCGCTCCATATTAGCCGAGCTGCGCATAGTTAGCAATCGACACACTCTACAACCACTTTTGACTTGAGCAGAGCTATCCATTAGGTAGTCATACTACGACTAATGGCACTAGTTTCTTAACAAATCCCCTTCTTTGGCTACTTATCTTTTGTATCCTACACTGCAGCAGGAAAAATACGACAGCCATGGTAATGCTGCTGATTGCTAGGTTGAAAGGTGTGAATAGAGTATATTCTGTGTTGTGCATGGACGGAGTCCATGGTGTAATATATTGTCGCAGGCCAAGGGCTGCGTGAACGCGAACCTTATTACTAAGCTCGCCATGTGATGGGCTGGATAAAAGCTGAGCTGAGATACTAGACACAATATATCACTTTTCTCATCTTTCCCTCATCTCCAGTATATGTGCACTCATCCGTGCGATATATAACAGAAGAAGCCCTTCGGTCCGATGTGGCAATAGGCCATGTCGGCTACCGTGTCTGTGCATTCAATGCGCACCCCACCAACCCAACCACCTTTATAAGAACTGAAGTTATTTAACCACGCACAAATGGAAATATCGCGAAAAAAGTTGGCGGATTAGTCTATCGGCTATTGCGCATCTTTTGGTCATCTCAATTTGTATGTAGGCTTTGTACTGCGACCGCTGCGGGTTGAGACATCTAGGGGTGGTGGAGGCTCTTTATGAACCACCCGTGGCCTGCGCACTGCTGCACCACCACAACGCTTCGTTACCTCTGACTGAGGTTTATTCAGGGCCTTGCCCTTTGCCTGTTTAGACAATCGAGATGCTTCTTGAACGACTTTGAGCGCTTTTGCTTCAGCTCTAGCTGCCTTCCGAGCATCGATTTCACGGCGCTCTTGGGCATGCGCCTCCGAGCGCTCTGTGGCCTTCCTATCGCGCTCCACCTTGTTTCGGTCCTTCTGTAACGCTTTGAGAAGCTTGTTCTGGTGTTTTACTTGCTTTTCTGTGGTTTTGGCGACCTCTTTCGTAAGCTCTGCGCGCTCTCTTTCCTTGAGATCTTGATCAGCCCGTACCTTGGCCCTTAGGGTGATCATTGCCGCTCCACCTTGCACGTTAGGGTTGGTAGGTTGCAAAGGTAATACTTTCCTCTTCTTTTTCTTTCTCTTATTGGCCTGTAAGGTCTCTGCAAGGCCTTCTTTCTTGTGCTTCTCAAGCTCAAAACGCACCAATACTTGGTGGAAGCTCTGTTTCACAGCGTTGACTGCATCCCAGTTCTGATCCCTTACTGCACGGTCAACTAGAGTTGAAAACTTGTCAATACCAGGCTTAGTAGATGCTTCGTGAGTTACAGTTTGCCCTGGAGCCGTTGCAGGTGGCTGCGGTGTTGATGTTCTGAATCGATCGAGTATAACGTCGGCATTACGTGGGTGGATTCCTGTGCACTCAAAGGCCTGCTTCACAAGCTTATTGGTGAAGGTACGCTCCCAAGCAGGTAGTAAAAGAGTCAGAAAGTCACTTTTATTCATCGGACTCTCCAAGTCCCCTGTGGTATTGATTTGTCAGCTCATTTCAGTAATTTGAAGCCAGTGACTTAAAGCACATTATATCAAGTGGCTGAAGCGTATGGGTAGCGTGTGGAGGGACGATAACAGCAGAATCTTGTTCTCATAACAGTAATCGATGAAGGCCTTTGCCACGTGGCTGCCGTGGCCGTCGATATTGGGTAAACGGTAACTTCTTCGAGCTTTCTCCCTGGTAAGTGGGTCAAAAAGGTCTTTCAACCACGCCAACCCCAGATCATTGTTCGTCCAACCATTGTGAGACGCAACAAAGTGGATATTGTTCAAATCTGGATTGATTTAACGTACCTAGCTTTGCTGGACGTCGCCTGATGGTGAAGGAAAGATGACGCATAGAGGTAAGGTTGAGCCACCGCCGCATATAGACGCCAGCACCGTTATCCACTCCCTATTACCGTCGTGCAAGCTCTGTTTATGCTGCTTCTTGCCAAAGGGTACCTTATCAAAGACCCTCTTACTCTTTTCAATCACTCCAATCATGAAGCCTTTCTCATCCATACTGTATGTGTTCTCCATCTCTACTTCATACTCTTCAATTTTGCTATGCAAGAGGTCAAAGTACCGGCTGTATCTTTCATAGGAATCAGCGTTGTGACGTGCGCTGTCCATAGGCGGGGTCCATGCAGTGATACGTGTGTCGCGGTGACGGTGAATCTCCTACGTAGCAAGGGCTAGCAGCGACGTCGAAGTCTTCTACTAGCTTGCCAGTTGTAGGTTCAAATTCTCGGGATTTTCCTCTCAATGTTGGTCGTGGCCGGATCTTTATGCACCGCGGCATATAAATCAATCGGTCCGTATAACCTGTAGACCTCGTATAGTGCCGCGATGTCGGTACGATACTCGGTGATACCAACAGCCTGAGAGCAGGCCGATTTGACTTAGTACGATTTTGAGTGATTAGTAAGTTTCTCGACCCGGCCGAATAACAAAACAACCCGCCTGTTGGAACCCAAGATGAGGATCAACAACGGCTATACAAGACGTCGGCTATGTGACAAGGGAATTAACATCAGACGCATATCGGTCCGATGTCCGATATTACTTCGTACAATGATGCCCAATGCCCCTTCATACACGGACGAGTGGCACATACGTTGGGGTAGATAAGTTCACGTGTCGTCTCTCACAAAGAGACAACAAGTTAACGGTAGATAGAGAATCAAGACTCATCAATGAACGATCGTTAGAACCTGTTATTCCTTTTTACCAACTTTGGCACTAGTGCTAAGAGGCCTACCAACACCGCCTCTATAACTTTTGCCTTGTTTTTTAGTTTCACTATAATTATTACACTCTGGGTAAATTTACGTATGCGTCGCTTAAGGTGCCACCTATCATTGGGAAAGATGAGGGAAAAGCATTGTTGTATTATTGATGGGAGCTGAGGAATCGGATTGATTGCTCAGTGAGCTATCTACTGAGGTATATATACACGAAGTAGAACACAACGAGAAGCTTCGGTGGAACCGAGGCTGACGCAACTGGCATACATGAGTATGCCAGGATCTGAACCAAGGCCAGACTAATATGGAACCAGAGGTCACATGACCTGACGTCTGACAATTGTTCCTATTGCTAGGCTCTGGTTTTGTGTGAGTGAATCGCTACCATATAACCAGAGCAACTAGATTGAACCCGGCCTAGCGGCAGATTCATCCTGATCTATATAGGGCTAAGGGAGATACCCGGGCACTGACACATCCACTTTTTGCAGGATTTTGAGCACGCTTTATTATGATGAAGGACGAATGCTGTGGCTGGTCCCCTTCATCTGGTCATACGGAAGTGCAGCCCATCTGAGCAAGCTCCTGGCTTCTCCTAACCTCAGACATCATCCTCTCTTTCCATTTCTCGTTCTTATTTTAGAAGCACCACTGTGGCATGCACCCCTTCAGGCTGAACACTCATCACTAAGCTTCAACGAATGGCGACTTGACTGGGAGTTCCAGTTTTTCCCCAATCACATAATGCAGCACAATGGAAAGGGAGCTTCCTTTCACTCGTCCGACACGTGAATCAATAATGCAGTTTGAGCCCCAGCCAACATCTATTGATTAAAAAACAAATCTGCTCACTGCCTTTAATAATCTTCTGGTGGCACGCAGTCCACTGTTTATACTCAATAATTTTTCCACACACCAAAATCGTCGCCTCGAACGGACGTACTGCGATCCTGCTAAGAACAGATTAAGCGCGCGCGTATTAAGCCAAGCCGGAGATTTTGAACGTAACCAAGCAAAACAAAGCTGATGGTTTTTACTGTTCAAAAAACATTCCGACCTATGTTTAAGTAAGATTTTGATTTCGAACCTCGAAGCTGCGCGCTCAGACGTGCCGGCGCAAGAACGGGGCGCTGCTAAAGTGGACATTGAAGCTAAGTCACCAATACTACCAATCTCACAATAGTAGTATACTGGCAAGATTCTCCGATGAGTTTCCAAGAGTGCCATGGCCCAGCGAGCTCAAGCAAACGTGGACGACTAGACTCTTCTTTTCGCGCTGAGTACTCGATTCCGAGTACGCTTAATAAAGGGTCCGACACTGAAGAGGAAGACAATACAGAAATCGAAGAGTACTATCTGAACAGGGCAAAGAAGAAGAGAGGCGTTGATATAGTATTCAGGAAAACAGTCTATACGCACATCGAAGAGCAAACATTCGATGACGAAGTTTTGGCGTCTGAAAAGCGGGAGCATCAACAATGGCTCCCTATATCTTCTTCCAAATGCCATGATGTCCCAATCAGTGCACAAATCTTCCGCGTTTGGATGCCACCACCTTACACTGCTAACGAATCGCCCTCCGCTACCATGCTGCCAAATAACCTCGCCCTCCCATCTCAGCCTATACAATCGCCGCCGTCGACATCGACTCTAGTATATGACACTCGCACACTAGATGATAAGGTGTCCCACCATAGCTCTGCTGGTGTCAATTTCAGAAGCGCATGCGCGCGCGCCTTTTTGCCAGTGCTGCGCAACAGCAAAGATTCACCTCTTCCTCCGGCAGATTTGCTTCCACCGCCATCCCAGCAGATACCATATCAACTCCCCATCAAGACACTTCAGCTCAATAACCAGGCCGGAGATACGCTTGTGACTGAACAAGGCATGGGGCGTATTTTGTCAGACTCCTTCGGCACTTTTCAAGACCAGCCTGGGAGATTCGACGAGCGACCATATCGATTGTTGCCAGACAGGGGACCAGAGGAGAAAGAAAGGGAGAAGTGGGTTGGAGAAATGGATGGAGGGAAGAGGAGAGTGTACCATAATGGTGGGCTAAATCCGCTCAAGGCACGGCCATGGCTGCGGAAGTAAGGAGAGGTGTGCTGAGCAGAACGGGCTGGGAGATCTGGACGAACAAGATATCACAGTATCCTTATAAATGAGTCTTACAGCGGGACACATATGTGCACTCAGCTTCTTAGCTTAGTAATGAATCTTCAGTCAGAAAAAAAGTCAAGTGTAACAACAAATGAACATTCTTTTACCCTACCAGACCTATGCAACGCCACCCAATGCTCTTTTATACATCCTCGACTACTCGTCGTCGCCCTTGGTGGCCTTCTCCTCACGCCACTGCTCTTCCAAGGCCTTGACCCTTTCCACACCCTTAGCATTCCCAGTACTGCTCTCCCACTCTGCCCACTTCTTGTACACACTTGCAATCCTCTTACTCTTGCCTCCGACCTTTGCCGCTCTTTCATACAACCCTCTTACCGCCTCTTCAGTCCCATGACTTCTCTCTAGATCAATATACACGTCCCACACATCGCCCTTCTTGGGAAATGTGCTTACTAGACCCTCAAAGATAGTACGTCCGCGTTCAGCGTCACCGTTGGGGCTCTTGAACTCCAGAGCCGCAAATTTCTGCGTAAGGTAACGGTGTTGACTCGAGGGAACGGATTGCGTTGCACGCTGAAGGAGAGCGCGCGCACGAGTGGGGGAAGGTGGGGACAAGACATCCATCAAAAAGGTAGCGAAACCAAGCCAGAAAGCGGGGTCGGGAGTGAAGGATTTCTGCTTGGTCATAGCTTGATAGAGAGAGTCTGCTTTCTGTAGTATCGTTAGCATGTCTGTTCATGTGTTTGGAGAAGGATGGCGTACATCGAGTTTGCCGGATGAGATGTAGATCTTGATCATACGCTCGTGCATTTCACGGCTATCCTGTTGTTGGCATGCTTCCTTGAAGGTGGACTCTACGACTTCGTCGCTGGCAGCATCGTTCTCAAGATGCAGCAATGCGGTCCAGACGTCAAGCTTCTCCTTATCTTCACGTGCATTGATAGTAGCAAGCGCTCGACGAGCAATCTGCCGGGCTTTCTCGATCTCGTTGAGTTCGCGCTGGAAAACCATATAACGTACCCAGAGCTCAGCGCTGTTAGGCTGGCCAAGAAGCAGGCGCTCGTAATCCGCAACAGACTGGGGGCCATAAGTATCAAGATCGCCAGTGCGATCTTCCTTAATGGTCGCCTTCTTGCTCTTCTTCTTCTTTTTGCTGGGCTCATCGTCAGAGTCCGGGTCGGAATCAGCCTTTTTGTCGTCAAAGGTGAGGCTAGCGCCCGTCCAGTCGAAGCCGGAAGTGCTTAATCCGGGTCTTGAAGCCTTGGTTGGTTCAGCGTCAGACTCGTCATCAGATGCATTCTGAGCCACATCGTCCTCGTCATTACTGTCGGCGCTCTTGATGCTCCTCATGTCGACGTCGTCATCGAGCTCAATGCCTCCGTCTTGCATCTCGGAGTCATCGTCAACCTCAGCGTCAGATGCGTCCTCCATGTCTTCGTCCTCGTCGCTTTCACCCTTGATCTCAGAGTACTTCAGAGTGAACCCGATTTTCCTCTTTTTAGGATCGACGTTCAAGACCTTAGCCTTGACGACGTCATCTTTCTTGTACATCTCCTTGACCTTGTCTTTATCGACCGGAGTGTCAGCCAGCTGAGAAATATGGCAAAGGCCACTGACGTTGTTCGATTTGTCTACAAGCAGGAAGACACCGTAATCCTCGACGTGACGGACCTTGGCGGTCACGATCTGGCCAACCTCAAGATCATTGAAACCGATAGGTTCGGTGTACTCGCCCTGGATAACTGAAGTCTTCAGACTCATCTGAGGGTTGCGCATATTGTCCTTGTTCGAAATGACTTTTCCGGTGACGAGTTGGTCCACATGGAATGCAGCCTTCCAGTCCTTGATGTAGGCATCTGAGAGTTCACTGACACGAACATAGGCTTCAACCTTGGGGCCGAGGCGTACGTAGATACCATTGTCTGCAACCTGTTTGATGAAGCCGCGCACAACTTGATTGATCTTTAGGTCGGACCTGTCCTGAATTACGGGGTCCTTGACGGGCAGGGAAGAGCTCAGCACCTTCGATGGCCTGGCCGACAACCCAAGCTTCTTGTTGGGGACATCGATATCGACAACACATACTCGAAGTACGTCACCGGTCTTGAACTCGCTGGGCTTCGCCTTGTCGTAGTCGTCGGCGAGTTGCTCCAGGTAGATGGGCGCAGCAATGCTCTCGTTGATCTGAACAACAATAGAAGTGTCGTGCGTCTTAGTGACACGAGCTGGTAGAACGTAGCCTACCTTCAGGTCCTTGAGAGTAAGCTTGTTGCCAGTGACTGAAGACGCAGCCGTCAAGTCCAAACGTCCAGCCGCAACGTCGATTGATTTGACGCGAACCTTGAGAGCAGAGCCCACCGGAAAGTTAGACTCAATGGCAGATAGCTTCTCGAGGTCATCCGTAAGATCCAAGAAATCGATGCGTCCGCGGACGTTGGCTGAGATATTCACCCAAACGAAGCGGTCGGCGATGTTGTTGACAAAAGCCACAAAAGTCGCGTCGGGTGTGATCTTATCAAGGCTCAGAACATCAGCCTCTGTGGTAATCTTGTCCTTCTTGGCAGTCAACTCATATGTTGGTGTCTTGTTGCTAGATCGATGTGTGATGGGAAGGAAGCGATGATTGCGAGCGTCGTGCCTGCCGAGGACCTTTGCTTCGATAGTGTCGTTCATCTTGAATTGCGACAAGGGGTTCTTTTTATCCTTGATGTCATCCCACGACTCGAAAATCTCGGCAACAGAGATTCGTCCCTGTACGTTTTCGCCAAGAGCAACGTTGAGTTGTGTGTTCTTGATGGACCTGATGCGAACGTTTGCAGAGATGCCAAACTTGATGTCAGCAGTGGATGTAATCCTGGCGTCCACAGGATCAATCAGAGCCTCACCAGCTGACTCGGGAGCCTTCGTGGCGCTTTCCATATCAACATCTGCATCTGTCTTCATCGACAACCAGAAAAGCTCTTTGGCCTCATCCACGTGTGTAACTTTAGCAGTGACAGACTGGTCCTTACGCAGACCGAAGTTTGGAAACCTGAGCATCTCGTCGGTAAGTTGCGATTTGAAGACTGCACCACTAATGTTGTTGCCAAGCTCGATGAACACCTTGTCCGGAAGAATACCGCGCACAAAGCCATAGACAGTCGCACCAGCCTTGATACCCGCAAAACTTGTAACAAACTTTCCGGTCTGCGCCGCCTTGCGGAGACTAGGCTTATTCGAAACTGTAACGTTCTTGGACTTGTAGTGCTTGTTCAGGATCACAAGGTCTTCCAAAGCACCACCAACTCGAATCTTCTTCATAGTAGAGATATCCTTCTTCTCAGAACCATCTGTCAGGTGGCCAATACGGAGGGCACCTTTCACACCATTGCCAAGATCGAGTGTCACCAAATCGTCTGCCTTATCTACTACAGTACCCTTGGTTATGTCTCCGGGACTGAGTGCATTGAAAGCGGCCTCCTTATTGGTGTCAACAGCAGCAGGATCCTTGCAGGAAACCAACAATTGGCGCTCAGCAGGGTCAACAGAAAGTACGCGCACGTTGACTACCTGGCCCTTGGTGAAATGTCGGCCAGCGTCATCGATGTACGCCTCGCTCATTTCTGCAACAGGGAGCCATGCCTTTACTTCATCGTAGAAGCGCACAGTCGCGCCATTGCGACGTACATCGACCAGAATACCAGGTCCTATTGCGCCCTCCTTGATATTGGAATAGTCGGTCCAGGGCTCCACATCTGAGTTTACAAGCGACTTCTTCAGCGTGAGCTGAATTTGATGCCTTGCTGGGTCGGTATACAAGACACGCGCTGTGACAGGTACTCCTTCCCTGAACTTGCGTTCTGGGTGCTGAAGCTTGACATCTGCAAGATGCAACTCCGGCACAAGACCCGTAATACCCTCAGACAGGTTTACAAGAACGGCTGCAGCACCCTTCTTATCAGCGATGAGCTTGTGGACCTTTCCCTTGACGACTTGACCAGGTTTGATGTCCTCGATGCGAAGGAATGCCTGGTCAAGGACCTTTTTCTCTAGAGACAATTGAAAAAGCGCATCCATGGCATTGTATCCAATAATGCGCGCGCGGTGCTTCGTGTCAAGCTTGAATGCACCTGCATCCTCGGAAAGTACGTCGACCCGGTCGTCTGACAGGCGAGAGACGTGAGCAAAACCGATAACATCACGAACACCCAGCTCGAAAAATGCGCCCAATCCTGGCTGCACCTTGACGACCTTGGCTTCTTCGACAATAGTGGAGATGGGGAGGTACTCAAGCGGTGTCTTGCGCTCCTTCGGCTTTCCAGACATGCGCGAGGACAGCGAGACGACGTGATCCAGCAATGAGATGCCGACCTTCCTGGGCTCAGCATCAGGGCAGGTGAAAAGAATCCTCGCCTTGACCTTGGTGCCAATCTTGTACTTCTGTGATACGTCCACACCCTTCTCAGTAGCTCCAGAGTGGTAAGCATCAGCGGTCGCATCCATGAGTCCAAGGATATTGCCGGTAAGCGTGCTCGGTGTGCTGTCAGCGATGAGTACGTCGACTGCGGTTCCGGGAAGGAAAACGTCGATAGTGGGCGCTTCGGTCATTGTATTGCCCTTAGCCAAGTTTCCAGATTTGCTCGCGTCTGCTGAAAGCTTGACAATCTTTCCATCCGAGTTAAGACCAGTGACCAGACACATGAAGACAGCGCCTTCCTGCACCTTGGAGTGGTCGACCTTCGCACCTAACTCACTTTTAGGCAAGAAACCCTTGACCTTTGTGTCCTCGAGGCCAAGATCCATGACCAAGCCGTGGTCTTCATTGCTCAGTACCGACGCCTGCAGCATCAGGTTGACAGGGATTTTGCGCTTCGGTACGCCCTTGTTGACGAGTTTGGGATCAATCGAAAGTTCTAATCGCTTTCGTGCTCTCGCTGTATCATCGGTTGTGGATGTTACGCATGCCCTCAGGTACTGTCCAATGAAAAACATGTCTTTCAATTCCACATCCTCAAAATCTTCCTCATCTTCATCCTTGCTTTCTTCATCCTCCTTCAGCAGCTTCTCGAGTCTCTCGTTGAGTTTGTCAGACACTGCGGTGAGGGGGACGTAGCCAACAAGGTTGTTCGGTAGAGCGAGCACGACGTCTTGGTTAGTGATATCGATGACTTGTCCAAGGATCATTGTGCCTGGCGAAAGCTTCTTGTAACTCAAACCCTCGGCGCGCACAGTATCCTCTTTTTCTTCATCACCCTTTGACTTCTTCCCCTTCTTCGCAGACCCCTTCTTCGATGCCTTGACATTCTTTCTCTCGTTCTCTGAGCCCATATCACCGAATTCATCTTCATCGCCGCCGCCGCTGCGTTTTGCGCCAGTCTGCTCGAACAAGACATCTTGATTCGCCTTGATTTGAATTTGCTTGTGTTCGAGAGGTGTCAGAACGCTAGCGCCACCACGAGGAAATGATTTTTCCTCATCTTTGAAAACGCTGGCTTTGGGAGGTGCACTCTCAATTTTCGCAGACTTCGATTTTGCAGGCGAATCTGTGGTGCCGTCCGATTTGCGTGGGCGCTTTGCCGATCGATCGCTCGTTACGCCTTTCTCCTTTTTCGCAGGCACACTCGAGGTGTCTGCTTTTCGTTTTATGGCTCCCATTGTTGTGGTGTGAAGCTTTTTGAAGCTTGCAGCAGTCTTCGTACACCTGCCGATGCCAAAAGTTCGAACCCTCTCAATTTTTAGTGGGGACATGGGCTAGTACTTTTTGGTGTTAGCGCAAATCTCGCCACTTAACGCGCGAAAGAGCAGGCGCGACCAAGACGTGACGCGCTGGTGGGCGTAACCGAGCCAGCCTCTCCCACCCTCCTTGAGCATTATATCTTCATCACCATTCCATCCCATGTCTCCCAATTCCTAGTCCGGGCTTATGCGTCACTTGCTTACGTGTAGTAGCTCAATTAATCTTCACTTTTTCTAATTATTTACACAGCAGCTCATTACCTACGATCTCACCATGTCTTCACCATGTGCCCTTCGAGTCGCGTATCAAGAGCTTACACCTGAGCTCTGTTCTTCACCACCCGCACATACAGCAACACGCAAACAGAAAAGACCGCCGCCAATTACTCCGAAACGCTTTACACGCTTCTTCACTCCGCGTAACTCGAGCCATGGATCGTCACGCGCCTCGCTTTCCAGCTCTGAGCGGCAATTACAGGATATCACTCGCACCGCCATCAACCGAAATCGTGCAATGACTCGGAATACACCGCGTAAGACGGTGAATTTCGTGGACATCGAGATCACGCAAACACAAACACCGTCATCAAGCGCTCGTAAGAGGAGATACCCATACCTTTCGCCTGAAAGCTCCCCAGCCCAATTTCACTCATCACCATCGAAACGCTCGCGATATTTCACACCAGAGCCTGTTGAGGTGTACGAGGACGAGCCTGAGATTGGAGAGCCGCCCGTTTTTGCTGCACCGATCCGACGAATAGGAACATTGGGAAGTACGTCACGGAGACTGCAACGTTCGTTTGGTGGGTTACTGAGCGTGGGAAGGGGGTTCAAACAGGACCATTGTACATGGTGGCAGGATCAAACGGCTGAATTCTACAGCAGCGCATATGACGTGCACTCCCTGTCACAGAACGCACCGCCCTTCTGCACGGCCAGTTGCAATACCAATTCACTCTTAGCTATTGGAGATGAAGACGGTTTCATTCATCTGGTAGACTCTGAAGGCGACTTCTCAAAAGCGCACGTCTCATGGCAAGCACATTCCAATGCAGTCATGGACGTACAGTTTTCCTCGGACGACTCCTATCTGGCTGCCGGCTCCGGTGACCAGACAGCACAGATTATCGACGTACGGACACAACAGACCTTGAGTGTACTGGCGAAGCACAAGTCGTCAGTTAAGCAGGTACGCTTTCAGCCTGGCGATGATAAGATTGTAGCGACATCAAGTCGAGACGGTGCAGTCCAGATCTGGGACCTGCGTTGCAAGGGCGGAGACGTCTCTGTACACTCTGCATGGGGCTCTGATGCACCTTACGCCAGCGTCGTTCGAACACTGGCAGCAGCGCATGCTGACATCGGTTTACCGTACAATGCAGCAACCCGGGTGACTTCTCACGGCAAGACAGAGACTATCAGTCGACGCAATGATGTCTCTGTCACCGCACTCTCCTTCGTGCCCGAAGGGCGCCAACACCTGCTCTTGACTGCCTCGGATGCTTCCACATGTGTAAAGCTCTGGGACATCCGCGGTCGATACTCGTTGCGAGGACCTGCCATACCCATTGCGACCACGAGACACCCTGAGTCGCACAACAAGCATCGGCACTTTGCAATTAACTCGCTCACCCTTAGCGGTGATGCGTCACGATTATACGCACTGAGCAAAGACAACACCGTTTATGCATACTCTATAAATCACCTCATTTTAGGCACTGCCCCAGAACTATCTATAACCTCATCGTCGAAGCAGAAGTACTGCCAGGTGGGTCAAGAAGGCCTGGGTCCTATCTACGGCTTTCGCCACAACCAATTCCACGCTGGCTCTTTCTACGTCAAAGCCTCCCTACGAAAGGCCTTTGATGACAAGCCAGAGATGTTAGCTGTTGGCAGCACGGACGGTTGTCCAGTTCTGTTTCCAACGGACGAGACGTTCCTCAAGCGAGAGGTGCGGCGCCATGAAGACGAAGCAGACGATTTGCCAGACATGACTCCTCGCTCCATCCTCAGACCATCTTTATCTCGCTTGACGAGCAGTCGATCGCCAGACAGCATTCCTATCTACGAGCACGGCACGCCTCTCATTCGAGGCCACGATGCTGAAGTTACAAGTGTGTCATGGGCGAAGAACGGTAGTCTAATAAGTGTAAGTGATGACCATCGTGTAAGAAGATGGATAGAAGGCAGCCAAGCAAGAGAGCTGCGGACAGGAGGCGAAGGAGAAGGGAGAAGATGGCAGTGTGGTTGGGCTGCTGTCGGTGACAGTTATGATAATGATGAGTAGGTGTTATTATACCCATTTGTTATTTGGTTACTACAGCGATTACGAATTAAGGATATTTCTTGCTTGCATTTTGTTGTTCCTCGTCCGTGTCACTCGATCGACAGCATCCTGAGAATTTGATTTGCTCAGTGCCATGACAAGGCGAATTTGCATTTGCCGACACATTACATTGTATCCCGGTCTTCCTGCTTTCATACAGCAACCACCATGATATCGAATCACATATCAAGTTTCATCAGCAGCGTAAATTCAGGCACTAGGACAGGGCTTTGCAGAAGTGACTTTTGCGTGTATTCGTGCTTATTCAAGAAACGAAACCAAAGGATTATCTCCTGATAGTGGTATACCGATCTTGGTTCAGCTGTGGAACGAAAATAGTTCGACCTCTGATGACATGAATTATATGTACACTTTGACCCAGTTCGGACTCCGATGAACTCCAAGACTGATGATATGTAGCCTTCGGGCACCGGGGTCACACATGGTAATCTGATCTGTAACCTCAAGTCTCCTCAACACCGAGCCGTTTGCGTGTGAAGAACAGCATCAGCTGTTGGAACCCAAGATGAGAGTCGACAACGGATATGCAAGATGTCGGCTGTGTGATAGGGGGATCAACATCAAGACGTATATCGGACCGATGTCCAATATACGTTCGTGCAATGATGCCCAATTCCACTTTATACACGGACGACTGGAACATACGGTGGGCATGGGAGATCACGTGTCGTCTCTCATCATTCAGATAAAGAGACGACGAGCCAAAGGTAGATAGAGAATGAAGCATCATCAATACACCATCGTTAGAACTGTTATTACCTTTTTACCACTTTGGCACTAGTGCTAAAGCCTACCAACATCAGCAAAATTTAGCAAAAACTGGAAAAGGGATTTTGGTGCTCGCCCCGACAAGCCCAGTTTGTCGTAATACTGTTTGTTGCTTAAAAGAGCTGCCGTAGCCTTATGGTAAAAACAGTAGTCCCCAAAAATGAATAATCGAACATCGGGATCGTATTGGTATCATCAAGAAGTGACAGGTCACTTTTGGCGGTATTGGGTATCGCACGGATCACGCAAGTGGCACCCCGCAGTGCATAAGTATACGGCCACGTCCAACATTGAGAGGACGAACCCGAGGATCTGGACCTACAACTGGCAAACTAGTAGAGTACTTCGACGGCGCTGCTAGCCCTTGCTACGTAGGAGATTCGTGGTACAATGCAATATACTCTCTTCACTCAATATACCCTTCAATCTTCATTCACTCTATGCCATTGTGTAACCGTAGACTAGCGCTCCGCGACATCTACGGGTAGCCGATTAACAGCGTCCTAGATACCTTCCCATTTCACAGGCGTTTATACCGATGTTGGGAGTCGAATGTATGGAATCACGATGTATCACACGGTGTTCTCCGATGTTCCTTATCATGGGAACCTCTTCTGTAGTAGCTTCCATGCACTGGGCTGGTAACCATGGCTATGTGTAGATAACCGATATCACTAGCTGCCCTATCTCGACACTAACTCGGTTATCTACACATGACCACCACTCATATCAACATGGTCATGCATCGAGCAGAATCAATCAATCACCTCCTGCACTTTCGTTATCCCAACTGTTGATTCACCCACTTGATACCTTTGCCGTATCAACAATCGACGGATTGATAAAAAATTTTCTTTGGTCAATTTATGTGTACGGAGCTATGTTGCTGATATCACCGAGTATTGTACCGTTATCACAGTACGATACGAGGTGGAAGTGCGCGGATAAGATTACAGGTTACCAGAAGCAAATGATTAACCTCTTGCTTCTGTGAATAACTATGTTATAACTCCGACGACTGGCAAGCTAGTAGATGACCTAGACGTCACTGCTAGCCCTTGCTAAGTAGGAGATTCGCGGTATAGCTTAATACAATCTACTCTCTTGATCCATACATCCTTCACACTTATCTCAACCCATGCCTTTGCGCTCCGTATATTAGCGCTCCGCGACATCTACGGGCAGTCAATCAACGGCGCCCTAATACTTTCCTATTTCACGGGTGGGTGTACCGACACTGTCAAAGATTGGACAGCGCTGCATTTGTTCAATTCGCCGGGTGGGGTGTACTTTCTCTTCTAGTCCCTTCAAGCAATTCTTCTAAGAACTTTGCGGCACCACCCCAGCTGGTACAATGAGATTCCAGAAGAAGTCTTTAATACGCTCCCTGTATCTGGTCATCTCATTTCCAAGAAAAATGGCGATCACCGGGTCAAGACATCCAGCAAATTTCAATTTGGTCCCGCTTTTGGGAGGTGAAAGTCTGAGTTAGGAGGCTTAAGCACTGCGACCTTTTTGTGTAGTTTCATACCACAGTCGACTTTTTAATAGAAACTTTACAGCCAACCGAACGGCCTACACTTGTGACTGAAGTTTTGAAGAGACTGGAGCTTATTCAGGCTTACATGAGACTATCTCATCTACCCGGTGAGCAAGTTCTGGCAAAGTGTCCGCAACCACATCAGTTTTACCAAAAATGTCTTCGAGAGGCTCTTTCTCCAGTACCGTACAATACGCAGTCTTGAAGCCTGCCCTTCCGGCGGCACTCACATCCCATCCATGAGCAGCTGCAAACCACAAAATGTCATCCTTGCTTGTTTCCATCTTCTCCTTGAGGCGCTCATATGCTTTAATCTCAGGCTTACCTGCCTCAACTTCATCACATGTGACCACGTGATTTTTGTCAATGGCAACTTTGCCTTTGCTGAAATAGTTTTGTACTCGTTCTCGATCCCCACTAGTAAATGCCCAAACCGTCCAACCTGCATCTCTGAGCCTATCGATGCATTCCTTTGCACCTTTCCGAACAGTGCAGTTCCTATACTCTTGAACAAAGTACTCTACATCTTCTTCGCTAGCACAACTTCGTGGCTCTGGCACGCCAGCAAAGTGCAACACTCGGAAGAAAATCGCTTGGAACACCCTTGCAAACGGCACATAACGCCCAGACATTGATAGGTATGTGTACTCGCGTTCAGCAGACTCCAGCCATGCGAAACCAAGGAGACGTGGGGATATGTTGTGCGCTTCGAGGAATGCCCTCAGTCGTTGATCAATTATATCGAAAAAGTGTTCATAGGAGACTAGAGTTCCAACGACGTCAAACACGATGTGCTTGGAGCTGTTTCGAATTTCCATATCTTCTGTTATTGAAAAGGGCAAATATTATTGTTGGTATGATCTTGTTGAAGGTAGAATGTAAGCACACCATTGTGGTGCTCGAAATTGCAGGGAAGTGACGTCACAATAACTCAATACGGCAGATACATTTGCTTCTGCTCAGTGCCCGCCTTCTCATTCAAAAAAAGCTACAAGGCAAGTATATACTACAGGATTCTCCAGGTGATAACATCTCTTCAGCCAAGATGAAGGTGTCGCCACTAGTTTCTAGATAATGGATGAGTTTTCCCAATCCGATATGCCAACTACATGCCACACTAGACCACACTCGGCATAATTTTTGATAAGCAAGCCTTAAATTTGCGGGGTTGAAGTTGGCACAAAGATAAGAGATTCTATCAACATAGTGCAATGACGAATTTAGTAGGTTTCGACGAGAGGGCCGATGGGTGAAAGTTGCACATCTCCTCTAGCAGAAAGGATACAAGCATGGAGCTGTTATTGAGATAAAAGTGCCATTCTGGTCTTTACAAGACTCGCTGAAAGAAAGGAAATACGTCAAAGAGGTCTATGCCCTATGCAAACGCCCAAACTCCTTCATATGCCTCATTAATTCATCACATATCGCTTACCATGCCAGTTCACTCTTCTCATTACCATCCCCACACGCTAGACCTTCACAAAAATCCACATCTTCGTTACTAATCGCACTGTTGCCGCCCTTCTCGAGTTCCTGCTTAGCTGGCCAGATCTGCTTACCGGCAGCCTTTTCGCGCTTCGCATGCTCCATAACAATCTCACGGCATCGTTTCTGGAAGAAGAGTGGCCCCTTTTCCATGTGCGGGTGCAGCTCGCCGTTAACGAAAACACCGGAGTTAATATTTTCCTGTGCGCGCTCGCAGAGAACTTTGTCTTCTGCCATGACACGCTTGTAAACAATGTTGAGACGGTCGAACTCTTCGCGAGTGCTGTTACGGTTCTTCCAAACTTCGTAGTACATAACACATTTGTTGGGGCCGCTGGGCATGAATTTTTGCATGAACATGAAGTGCGGACTAAATGGTTCGTTAGTTTATTGGGCGTAGCTGGCGGAGTGGCGTGGCTTACCTGACGGTGTAAGAGGCATAAGGGAACAAATACGTAGAACAGATGTTGAGACCCTGTTTGATCTGCTCTGGGTTGCTCTTGGGGTCATGGTCAATGTGGTCCGCTGAGCATTGAACGTCGTATGTCTCAAGGTTTGCAATGGCAGGCAAGTCTGGGTGTGTCGTCTTGCAGTGATAGCACTCGTTGAAGTTGTCCGCTAGGATCTTCCAGTTGAAGTTTCCTTCCATGGTATAAGAATGGTCGAAGTCATAGTCGTCGAAGTCGAACTGTTTGAATCGCTCTTGCTGATCGGTGCCTTTGAACTGTTCATCCCATGAGACATCTGGAACCTTCTTCGAATCCATGTTGATGTAGACGAACCCGTTGGGGTCAAGATGGACGTGGATTGGAAAGAGGCCGTTCTTAGCCTTGTCGAAGCCTTCAAGGTCCTGGTAGCCAGGAGCCTTTGCGAGGTTGCCGTTTAATCCATATGACCAACCATGATACTTGCATGAGAAAATTTTGGAGTTCCCCTCCTGTGCTTCGACTACGGGGTAGGCTCGGTGCCTGCAGACATTGTGGAAGGCACGTATTTCGCCACTTCGGTCTTTAGTGACAATGAAGTCGTAGTTGGCGCAATTGTAGCGGAGCCAGTCACCAGGCTTTGCAAGTCTAGACTTGTGTGTGAGGATGAGCCACCGGCGAGAGAAGATGGAGCGTCGTTCCAGCTGATACATCTCTTCGGATGTGTACCAGTTACCTGGCAAAGCACGAATGGCGCCATTCTCTGCTGGTGGTGATGCTGAGGCAGAGCCACCAAGTCCGATGTAGCTCAACAAAGATCCGACCATGGTGAAGTAAATGTAAGCTAGGCTGAGCTTGATGGAGTCAAAAACTGATGATAGGATGAGGAATGCCTTGCTGTGAAGGGATGACATTGGCAATGACTGTACTTTGTACTATGGTTATTGAAGCATTGTTATATGATATACATATCAAACATTACTCCTCATCCTTATCAAGTAAACAAGTTCCCTACCCCATATGGGGAAGTGGAATCCATTGACTGTGTGGACGGCTGGCCACTGGGTAGCACGAACGTAATCGGATTGCAAGCGGTCGTCATGCGCCACGTCTGCTTACTGCATCCGATTAACATCTACGACTACCGGATCTGCCATCGTGATCAAAACTGTCAAATCAGAAAGAGTATGGATATTGTGTCAGGGGTAAGCCATGGCGTTCGGTGGGCGATGGCCTAACTTAATCAAAGAGCCCATAGTGATCTAATGCAACGGTCATCATGATAGAAAGCGAGACTGTTCTGGCGCTTGCCCCTCCTGTTGGCACGGACGCAATATTGATGGTCATGGATCAGATATCCAAATGCGGCAAGTTAGTACCAGCAAAGCTTCGACCAGCTTATCAGCCATACCGACCAAGGGATGATTGAGATCGAATTTTGCGGCTCCGATCAGGATGCCTTTGATCAATAAATCTGTAGTTCAGTGTCAGTTCTAGAGACACAAGACTTACTGCGATGCGGACCCGCTCTTGTACTTCTTACAGCACTGAGGGTTGAGTATCAAAAGCAGTGCATCAACACTTTGCTTGACAGTAAGACACTTGCCGTATCCAGACATTAGAGTTTCAGCCAGAAGTGTTGCGTAATAGCAACATGTCCCATGATTTGCAGCTGCGCTATCGCTTTGCCAGTACAACTTGAGTCATCATGCCAGTGACTATGCGCTTCGCTGCACACTCTTACCCCTCACCACTCTCTGCTGCAGTGATTTCTTCGGATATTTTGTACTCAGCCGTGGCAACGTGTCCTGACATGGTAGGTGATATGGTAGGAAATGGTAAAGCGGTGCAGTCTTGGGACCAAGACTGCACCGACTCGGGTATTCTCGAAATGCATGCTTGTATAGAGTGGTCATCTTGCCATAGTGGAGAACTATCCAGCATATCAAGTGTTACCGAGAGCGAACTCAAGGGGCAGCTGGGCAAAGACACATCGAGATTACGGTCCGTGGAGTGTTTGTCAAGGAGCCTGATAGTTCTGGCGTTGCTCGAGGGCTTCGTAGAACATGCCAGTGCCGCGGCACAGATCCCAATCGATTCCGAGAACTAACTAAGGATTACTGCTGTTGAGAAAATCTCGCTTGGCCGCCATTCTGAAGGCAAATTTCATCGCATGGCTCACCGCAGGGGCTATTGCATGGGTGTATTTCGAAGGGCTGAGGTGCAATGGAATTTCGCAAGCGAGTGTCGCATGAAAATCGCCTTCAAAGTGGGCGGCGGAAACTCAACTATCAGGTGGATGCATACGTCCGCAGTGTTGATGCCAATGTCGATTACATTGTTTATTGCTGGTATGGCTTCTGGAAGCCAGATAGGATATTGCTATGGAGTAGCTGTTTTACAGAGCGTATACTGACTTTGGAATGATCATCATTCAATAACCACTCTGAATCGCAGAATTGAAGCCGTAAAAGGTGTGGATGAATCAAGTTCGCACGCGCGAGGCGGGGTTGTCGAGAGTTATGAAGCGTTTCTAGAATTATTTCGCGAACGGCTCCGTCTAAGCTCAATTTGGCAATCAGGACCCTACGACCACGCTTGGAGGACTTCCCCACCAATGTCGTAAGAGCCGCATGCGGGGTGGTGCATTCATCGGACCCAGTACTGCTGTTACATGCCACCACAGGAAAGCTTTCGCAGTCCTGTCCACGCTTAGTTACGGCCATTCCAGCTGCAAAGTACGGCATGATGGATCGTTATCTCGAGCTCCAGTCTTCTTAAAAAGCTGCTCGCTCTATAGTCAACCTTATCATTTGTTGTCTGCTCCTCACCTTTTTCACAATGACGACTTCACAGCGCGTTGTCATCATCGGTGCTGGCATTGTCGGCACCAATCTTGCGGACGAGCTGGTTTCGAGAGGATGGAACAACATTACTGTCATTGAGCAAGGCCCGTTGAATATGCCGGGAGGCTCGACTTCACACGCACCAGGGCTTGTGTTCCAGACAAACCCGTCAAAGACGATGACACTGTTCGCAAAGTACACAGTTGAAAAACTACAGTCACTCGAGAAAGATGGTCAGAATTGCTTCAACCAACTGGGCGGTCTCGAGATTGCGACAACACAGGAGCGATTGGAAGAGCTCAAGCGCAAGCACGGATATGCCCAGTCTTGGGGAATAGTAGCACACCTGATAAGCGCAGAGGAATGTCTTGAGAAGTACCCAGGCTTGAACAAGAGTTTGATCTTAGGTGGCCTCTACATACCTAGTGACGGTCTGGCGTTAGCAGCTCGTGCTACACAACTGCTCATCGAGAATACTAGCAAAGCTGGCGTCCGTTACCTCGAACATACCGTAGTAACCGGAGTCGAACAGGGGAACGGTCACGTGACAGGTATTACCACGAACAAGGGCAGCATACCGGCAGACATAGTCGTGTCTTGTGCAGGGTTTTGGGGTGTCGAGATCGGTGCAATGATTGGTCTGAAAGTTCCGCTTCTTCCGCTCGGCCACCAATACGTGAAGACAACGGCCGTACCGGATCTTGTTGGTCGCGATGTCAACAAGAACATCAACGCAATGAATGCCGAATTACCAATACTGCGCTACCAGGACCAGGACCTATATTACCGTGAGCACGGAGAGCAATATGGCATCGGATACTATGGCCATCGGCCCATGCCTGTCAATGCTGCATCGCTTGGTGTTACACCTGAGAAGGTCGATGAGAAGAACATGCCGTCACGACTGGAGTTTACGCCCGAGGACTTCGAACCTGCCTGGAAAGCGTCCAAAGAGCTACTGCCTGCACTTCGCGAGACTGAAATTGCGGATGGATTCAACGGAATCTTTTCCTTCACACCAGACGGTGGATCAATAGTAGGGCAAGCGCCCAGCCTCGATGGTTTCTACGTTGCTGAAGCTGTCTGGGTGACCCACTCTGCTGGTGTGGCTCGGGCTGTAGCTGAAGTGCTAACGGAGGGCCGCTCCAGAATCGACATAGCTGAGTTGGAAATGACTCGTTTCGAAGAGGTCCAACTTAGCCCAGAGTATGTCAGCGAGACCTCTCAGCAGAACTTCGTAGAGATTTATGACATCATCCATCCACTAGCACCAAAAGAGACACCACGAAACCTGCGTGTCAGCCCATTTCACGCCCGACAACGCGAGCAAGGCGCTTTTTTCCTTGAGGTCGGCGGCTGGGAGCGTCCGCACTGGTATGAAGCAAATGCAGAGCTAGTCAAGACGCTTCCAGAGAACTGGCGACCGGTTGAGCGTGATGCGTGGTCTTCGAAATACTACTCGCCGATCGCAGCAGCGGAGGCTTGGAAGACACGTAACGCCGTAGCCATGTACGATATGACCACATTCCATCGATTCGAGGTTTTCGGACCCGCAGCTGTCGATTTGCTGCAGCGGCTCACAACGAGTAATGTTGCTACGGAGCGTGGCTTGATCACTCATACACTACTGCTCAATATACATGGTGGTGTGTTGAGCGACATTTTTGTGTCAAGAATCGAAGATGATGTGTTCCAGGTGGGTGCAAACACTGCAACCGATCTCGCCTACCTTACACGAGAGGCTCGCCAACAGTCGAAGACTGCACCCGGTCGATGGGTGCAGGTGCGCGATATCACTGGCAGCACATGTTGCTTGGGCCTCTGGGGTCCTCGAGCCCGCGATGTGATCCGAACGATCAGCTCAGACGACTACTCCAACAAGGGGCTGCCACACATGGGGGTAAAGAAGACAAGCCTCGCTGGCATTCCAGTGACGATGTTCCGGAAGTCGTTCATTGGAGAACACGGTTGGGAGATCCAGTCAACGCCAGAGTATGGTCAACGGTTATGGGATCTCATATGGCAGTCGGGACAGCCTCATGGACTCATAGCCGCCGGCCGTGCTGCATTTAACGGTCTCCGCCTGGAGAAGGGTATCCGTACTTCAGGCTTAGATTTCTCGTATGAGTACAATCCGTACGAGGCTGGAATCACCTATGCCATTCAGAGAGATAAGGTGTCTGATTTCGTTGGTAAAGCTGCGCTGGAAGAGGCATCAAGACGCACACCAACTCGACGGTTGCGATGCTTGACAATTAATGACGGTCACTCCATGGTCCTTGGTAAAGAGCCAGTATTCCGAAACGGCCAAGTAGCTGGCTATGTAACGAATGCAGCCTTTGGCTACACTATACGCAAGCCTATTGCGTACGCCTGGCTACCGAAAGATGTCAACGAAGGCGATTCAGTGGAGATTGAGTACTTCAGCCGCAAGATAACAGCGACTGTTGAGTCAGATCCGCTGTACGACCCGCAAGGCCGTCGTTTGCATGATGATAGCCCGTCAGTGACACCGGAGCTGCGGAGCCGGTTAAAGGCACTCTTGTAGTTGTGGCATTTTGTATGTAGATGTTTACGATCCTTATGACAGACCCAGGGGGATGCACAGATGGCGCATGGTGTTTGGATTGGTTTATACATTCTCTGTTGAGAATACAGTCCATAAGTGACTTGGTGGTATCAGGAAGAGAGATGGTCACATGATGTACAGGTGGATCCGTGCGGAAGCTCGAACCAGTGTGTACAAAGTAACAGTTTTCTATACATGTGAATACCTTCCTTAGTCAGTTAACAATATACTAATTGTACCACCACTACCGTTGTACCTCAGCGAAGCTCTCCATTAGGTAGTCATACTACTACTAATGGTGCTAGCTTTTAACATTCTCCATGTTTGAGTTGTAACTTTTCACTGTGCGGCTTATGGTTTTTGGCGTGTCCCAAATACAATTGAATTACGTGTAGTAATCAGACGCGTCAGCAACGCGCTTTCCCAATGACATTCACGTGACCAAACTATCGATAAGGAGATTGCTATTGATGTCATCTCTCTTGTAGCTTCC
Organism: Leptosphaerulina australis; assembly: GCA_026120165.1. Lineage (NCBI taxonomy): Eukaryota > Fungi > Ascomycota > Dothideomycetes > Pleosporales > Didymellaceae > Leptosphaerulina > Leptosphaerulina australis. The sequence goes on from JALRMI010000106.1 coordinate 23,658, forward strand.
GTGTGTCATCAACAACACCTTGAGACATCATCCATGAGCTTCTTCGCTGCTGCAATTCGACGCGCATCACTCCAATCACTTCGTTTACCAGTTACAGGAGTAAGCTAACTGGATATCTGATTGAGAGAGCATGCGCTGACTTTCTACAGCTATTCACTTCACGCGCAATGCATATCCAATCAATTCCTATGTGTATGAGCACCCTGCTGGAAAGACCTATTGTGAATCATCGCTGACATTCTTGTAGGGGAGGGCTCCGGCAACAACTATGCCTATCTTGTTTCAGACAGTAAGACGCATGAAGCTGCAATCATCGATCCAGCACACCCAGAGGAGTATGTCTACCGCAATACAAATATTCCAGGATAAACTCAACAGTTAATGTACTTTGCGTATAGAGTTTTGCCGGTCCTCGAGAAGGAGACGGAGGCTGGCCTAAAACTCTCGTACATTATTAATACACATCAGTCAGTATCTCTACATATTTTTCTCTAGAGCTACTGACACTTTTGCAGTCACCACGACCACGCAGGAGGCAACAAAGAAATTGTGAGCTCTACTCAAATGCTGCAGTAGAATCGGCTGACTCTGTCGTAGCTCCAGCACTACAACCTCCCAATCATCGGTGGTCACGACTGCCATCTGGTTAACAAGACTCCTACACACAAGGAAAAATTCAATATCGGTTCCATTGAGGTTACTGCTCTCCACACACCATGTCACACACAAGATAGCATTTGCTTCTACTTCAAAGATGGGGATGACAAGGCTGTCTTCACTGGAGACACCATGTTCATTGGTGGGTGTGGCCGCTTCTTCGAGGGTACAGCCGAGGAGATGCACAAGGCGCTGAATGAGACCCTTGCCGCATTACCAGATGATACCAAGGTGTATCCAGGCCATGAATACACAAAGGGTAACGTCAAGTTTGCGAAGACTGTGGCGAAGGACAACGAGGCTATCAAGGAGCTTGACGCCTACTCTCAAGCAAACAAGGAGACCCAAGGCAAATTTACCATCGGCGATGAGAAGGTGTGTTTTCTCCAAATTGCTCTTTCCCATTATATCTGATACTGACGTCATCAGAAACACAATGTCTTCATGCTCTACTCAGACGCTGAGATACAAAAAGCCACTGGGCAAACCGAGCCCGTCGAAGTCGTACGCACACTACGAGCATTGAAGGATAAGTCTTAGGACGACTATACATGTAAAGGAGCCGGCATAGAGGTTTATCGGCGATCTCAAATCAAAAATTACCATAATTTCGACCGTCATGCATTCGATGAACTTGTGCGCGCCAGAAACGCAGCCGACAAACATGCCGCTGACTCGCAATCATTGAAAACTTCATTTTATGCGCCACAAATGTATTTTTATTCTCGGACCGGTACCTTTGGGACAGTGTTTGGGAGAGAGCGCGGCGAGTACCCAGTTTTAATGTACGAGATACCGATGATTCTCGATCCTAGGTTTGCCGAGCGGAGGAAGATACTTTGGCCGAAACAGTTCAAAGTTTTGGAGCAGGAGGCGGCAAACGAAGAGACACCCAAGAAAACGGCGAAGGACAAGATGAAAAAATACCTGAGGTCATTTTGGGCTTTCATCAAATATGGCCCAGCTGAGAAGAAGGAAAAGCTTGTCTTCGGATAATGTCAACTTGCAGGAGGGAGCACTACTAAGAGATGGTTAGCTGGGATTGCGAGAGATGCTTCATTAATACTAAGCTTGTTGCATTCGTGACGACATATCTATCAAACATGTGTCCATTTCTACCTTACTCGACAGGAACTGCCATCTCTACACCCTGTACATCCCCAGCACTGCGTGTCTCCTCCGCCAAACTCCTCCCATTGCCCCGCATCCCTCCTTCCATGGAACTCGCGTCTATACTTTCCCGTCCATCATCCTCACCCTTCTTCCACCACATTCCCGCAGTCTGCATAACTAATTCGAAATTCAAATCTCTGCTAAACCACCTCTCCCTCCTTTTCATGCTCCTCTCTCCCCCTTCCATCGCTGTCCGACTCGCTTTTGTCATTCGCGCACGTTTTGATCGCCCACCTTCGGAGAGTAGATTACTGAGACGGGTGCGTTGGGCTTCGAGAACCTGCTCGTGAGCCACAATACTGCGAATGTAGGGTGCTAGGTCGAGTGTAATGATTGGAAGAGACCGGTCGAAGGATGACAAGAGGAGGTTATAAGAAGAGCGGTGGTCGTAGAAGAGGTCCTGGTCTGTGGGAGAGGCGAGGATGTCGAATGCGGTTGAGAAGGTCGAGCGGGAAAGGGGTTTGAACTTATCGCTCTCAGCTTTGTGATTGAGAATCTGGCGCGTGTAGAAATCCTCTTGACTTGTAGGCGTAGAAAATGGTGCAGAGAAAGGGTGCGTGAGATCTGGAAACAAGCGGTGCAGTAGGACGTGTGTTTGTGTGTAGAGACTGGTGGCAAGAGCAAGAAAGTCAGTGCGGTCATCTGTCTGCAACAGAGGCGCATCCGTGGTGTAGCTGAGGCGTTCCTTGTCAGATATTGGCGGAAGAGTAGGATCGAGGGGTTGATCATGCATGTTCTCATATGACGGAAGGCTTATACGACTGTACATGTCTGAAGCACTCAAAGCATCTGAGAACGCTACTAAGCGGTCGAGTTCGTCCAGTTGAATGAGTTGGGTTTCTTCGTTTAAAACAAGCGGTTGTATGTCGGGCGGCGCTCTTGTCTTGCAAGCTGCCGGGTTGATACCCCAATCCTTCCAAACCTCCATCAAGAGCTCTTCTTCCCTATCGAATGCGACGTTACTCTTAGTTTGGAGCACGTTATGTGATAACCAGCCCATACCAGATCGGTATGTGTCCTCACTCGCAACTCTCAATAGGCGACCGTAGGCATCGGCATCCTTGCCTGGTGGCCAACGCTGGTACACCCATTCCAGTCCGCCTTTCTTGTCGCCTACAGACATCTGGCACCAGAAGTTCAGTTCCGTGATACTTGCTCGCAGATCGTGATCTTTCGACCTGTATAGGTCAACGACAGCTTGTCGCTGCAGTATGTGCCCCTCTTTGCCTGCTAAAGCGAGCAGATAGTCGGCTGCAAGGTCGACCGGCGCCGAAGTGAGACGCAGGATAGCGGCCATGGGCAACGCTTGTGTAGGTACTTGTAGCTCGTCATTGCAGGTGATGATAATGGGTCTCTTGGATTGGGCAGCAAGCTTGATAACCTGAGCCCAAAAATTCTGATCTTCTTCGAACAGGATATTAGCCTCTTCGATGAGAATCAATGACTGCTTCTGTGACTTGCGCGAGGCTGCAATTGGTAGCATAACTTGAGCAGCTGGTGGAACCTTCGTTTTCGCGGGTGACTTCACTTCCACCTGAACCTTGGCCTTGGTCTTCGGCTTTAGCTTAGACTGAACAGCAGGCTTTGCTGCAAAGAATGAGGTCATAGTGCCTTGCTTTCCACTGGCAAGGTCTTTGGCAAAAGCCGTATCCATGCGCTCGTTGTCGGTGTCGTCAACCGCTAAGGCAGAAGCTGGTCTCACCTTGGTTGGCAAATCACTTCGCTGGGGATTCACTAAATGGTTGGCGGTCATGTCGCCAACCTTGTCTTGTATATCTTTCCCAGAGCGTCGGACACCAGCGTGAAGCTCAAAGACTTCGAAATCTAGTTCTTTTGCCACAGCGTACACTGTAGCGCTTTTGCCACATCCATGAGGCCCACTGAGGAGAACAACATTCTTATTTCTTGTCCATCGCGGCCGTCTCAAAGAAGGGTATTGACATGGAGCAGCACCATCGTCCCGAGACAACTCAATCATCTCTTCATCTTCATCTTCATCGTCCGAAACGATAAAGTCGTCTGCAGCCATTTTCCGCTTCTTCTTGGGTGGTTTCCTCGTATCTAGTGAAGCACTGGGTTTTGTTGTATCATGTGCAGCACTCACAGCCATAACGATAAGGCTCTTTAGCCAGTCTTTAAGCACAAATGCCTCCTTTCCTGGTTGTAGTACCTGGTCCGCCCGGCCTGGTTTGTACTTCTGTGCCCACATCTGCGCTTCACATCTGCCTTCATCAAACGGAGTGAGGGTGTTCTCAATGCTGTCGAACAGTGCAGTGATAGCAGGATGTGTTTTGGCAAAGAGTCGATCCGATAATGTCTCTATTGGCGCTCGTATTTGAGCGCGTACCTTGTGTTGAATATCGGTCCCGGTAGTGAGTAAGCGTGTTGGTAGACGTACATCCTCGGGAGGAGCGAAGTCTTCGTGAGTAAGGTCTGGTCGTAAGCCTATTTTCTCTGACAGCTGTTGGGCCAGTCTGGTAATTATCTCTTCATCAGCCGGCAGCGTGTAGACATTGTTCTTCAACTTTGCAGGCTTCAATGCTATCCCTTCAACCCGCAATATCGCTGACGATCGTATTTCATCCTCGTTATCAAGATTGCGAACATGTGCAGTTCCTTTTGAGGGCCAAGAAGGTTCGTTCAGCCCCAACTGCTTAGCCAACCGGCTGTCCTTTGATGTCATGCCAAGGGCTGGCATCGTTTCATCATCTTTCTCTTTGAGTCTCTCAGCTCTAAGCTTTCCTGGGGTGCAGGTACTCTTCTTTTGAGTGACAGGTCGACATTCGACATCTGGCTTCGTAGGTGCCGCCACCTTCTTTTGACCAGCCATTCCAGTAAAGAATGGATGAGATGCCTTTGGTGGACCAGCCGGCTTAGGCGGAAAGACCGGAGTGGGCTTGTCTGACGACCTGGTTCCATTCAGGATTGCCTCAATTTTCTGTCCAATTGCGGACTTGGATGCACTGTCAGAACCGTATTTGATAATGGCAATAGTGGTCGAGCGACTGCCGGTCTTTACGGCTTTTCGCGGGCGGCCCCTTTTCTTTGGAAGTGTTGATATTGATGGATCAGGCCTAGGAGGACTCGAGACGAGCTTGCCGCTTTTTGTGACTTTAATTTGCTTTTTCGGTGAGGCTCTAGCATCTGTTCCAGTAGGAGCCACTGAAACTGTCGTGCAATTGCCGAACGCTGCCGCATTCTGTGCAGTACTCGGTGGTACAATCGACCGTGGTTGGTTCTCGGGAGCTTGTTGCAACGATAACTCAAGTAGAATACATTCGTTTGTGTTCCCAGCGGCTTGTAGCTGTGGCGAATCGGGCGCCTCACCGGTTTTTGAATTCATAAGCCCTGTGCTCCTGATCGATACATTGTCTTCTACATCTTGCGTCCCTGACAGACCTGCCTCAACATGTGATTGCTGGTTCAAATCCGGAGGCTGTCCTTCAGCAGCATGGGCTGCAGACACATCTGCTGTCGGCTCTGGAGATGATGTCTTTCTCCGCTTTCTTCGGTCTAGATTCAGATCCTCAGTTAAAGACGGTTCTGCCAAATCACTTGTATTCGCTTTCGCTTCGATATCGTTAGGCTTGGCTGGCCTGCGAGCAAATGCATCGAGCGATGGCTGATTTTTCAGATGTGCCGTTCTTCTTATTCGCTTCTTACGAGGCTTGACTCCCTGAGGATTTGTATATTGGTCGTCGTAATCCTGGTCATCATTTGGCTCATCGTGGACCGCGGTCGAGTCGTGCGCATTCGATTCTGGGGCCTTTTCTTCTGCAGAGTGTTAATTGAAATCTCCATATGTATTTTCATGAGCGTACTTGAGAGCTTGGAGAAGAATGGGTGCACGTTCTTGGGTTCCTCAAAATGCATGGCAGTGTGGACTGCAGTAAGAGCCATTGACTTGGGCAACAATCACCGCAACATAGCTTGCTACAAAATATAGAAAGTGAAGAAAACGAAGAAACAGCTAGGTGCAAGATGTGACTGCAGAATCTTGGAGTGAGAGTAGGGTATTGGAGGAGTGATACACAGGCCTCAACAGTGGTCCACGTCTACGCGACATGATGATGCACGCGACGCGCCTTGAGCTAAAGTGGCCGTAAAGACCCACTTTTCCGCCCCAAATCGAGCCACAGCTTGCGCCACAATCAAAGCCACCGCTAAAGCGACCCGCAACTTTTTTATGTCCATCTCGAAAACCGCAAGCGCGAACTGTACAGCGACCCAGCAGACCTCCCACCACATACGATAGGCCTGGCTAACACAATGTCGACTGATAAGGAAATCGGTACGCCATTTACTTTGGCTTCGCTGTCAAAGCCGGTTAGCTCCACCAACGGGCGCATACATGCGACTGGTGTGTGCAGCATCAGTGGAATCAAGAAAAGGAAGCGCACAGAAATTGTTGTAGGCGTTGAAGGCGAATGCATAAGTATTTACAGCGTATGTTCCCTACAACAGTTGAGAAACCGCCTTCTAAACTCGCTTTAGCTACAAAACCCTCAACTTGTTACCTCATATGCACTCCCACCCAGTGCATCCTTCACAGCTGCTCCGTATTCGATATACCGCAAAGGCTCGTCTAAAACTCCCTCGCAGCGCTTCACTTATGCCTCCGTTACCGAGTCCACCACTGGTGCAAAGTCGCAGTTAGTCTGCTTCCATGAGACAATCCTTGGAGATAATGCAGAAACTGCGAAGACCTCGTACACTCCTTCCAATGGCTCTCAAGTCTCAGTAATCGAGTCGCTCCCTGTTTCAGGCGGTTCCTCAAGCAAGACCACAATACACGACGTTCTGGCGACTTTTGAGAACGGTGATGTTATCTGTTTGTCGGCCGATCTCTCAACCGTTAGATGGGTTGCGAACTTGAAAACAGCGGGTTCACAAAAGAAGGATGATTTCAAGGTCGAGAATGTCTCTTTATCGACTGCCCGGAGTGTGACTAGAGGTCTTTTGCGCAATCGAGAAGACATTACGGCATTGCTGAGTCCTGACTCGAACGACGCAGCAGACCTGCTGGAGCTCACCCAGATACTCTGCGTTATTGGTCAGAACGCGAGCGGAACCAGGGTCTTGCAACTTTTACAGGTGCAGCCTCGAAATGCGGACCTTCCTTCAACCCAGCTACAGCCTCTCAAGCACCTGCTTTCATGGAACCTACCTAAGCCTTCAAGCATATTGCTTCGCACAGACTCAGCCGCCAGCTACTCTCTTCATGCCACTAGTGGCGCCCTGCACATCTTGGTCGATGGCGGAATCATCTCATATGACTTATCAGGGACCGTGCCTCAGATCTACTCAGAGCTCTTACTTACCGAAGCAAAGATTGATTCGTTTTTGCGCATATCCCAGGATATTATCTTCACAACAGCGCCGGGGTCATGTCGTGCATTTGACGTCAAATACAACTCTCTGCAAGCGTACCTGACATTTGGTCCCGTTCCTGGATCGGATGATGGAGCTTCTTCCAGGAAGCGCAAACATGCTCAGTCAGAGATTGAGACGACAGTCACACCACAGTTGGTAGCGTACTATGCGGAACTCGGCCTTGTTGTAGCAGTCCGTGATGACGAGCTTCTCGGCATGCAGTTCGGAGGCACAAACACACGCAAACGGGTCAAGAGTGAAGGCACTCTTCTCATCGACGCGTTAGGCAAAGGTATCGTAAAGTCCAGAATTGGAGCAGAGTCAGCCAAGTGGTTAGACAGGAAAGAGAAACTGGATCGTTATGCTTCGAAGAGCAAGATCGCCAAGTTTGAGGGCGTACTCGCCTCATGCCTAGGTATTCCGCTGGAGAAGAAGACAGACACACAGATAAAGCAAGAGAATGAGGTAAAGGGTGGGCCACTGACGAACGGTGTGGGCCCAAGCGTACCAGCAGAGGATGCCGCAGTTGTTGACAAGGCCGAAGAAGAGGCTTCTGAGGATCAACTGCGGAAGTGGAATCTCCCTCCAGCTATCCCAGAATCGCAACGACAGCTGCACCGACAGCATGCGCTATATGCACTGAGCAAAATTTTCCGATTCGAGGATAGCACTTTGAAGGTTGCCTTTTTCCCGCCAAACGTCTTCCAATGGCTACTACAGATCGGCCATCTCACAAAGGAATCCATCCGCCGAGCTCTACTGGACGAAGCATCCGAGTTCGCACATGCTGTACCCAAAATTATCGACGGAGACATTGTCAAAGCTATTGTAGCATTCGACCCAGAACTCCATATCCTCTCTGCTGTGCTGAACCACAAGCACTTCCTCCCGATTGGAGAAGTCGTGGAGGCCATCCGCCTCCTGACCCAGAGTCTTGACGACAAACCCGAAACGCCTGACTCAATCAAACTCCTCACAGACGGCGTTGCCCCCACAGACTCAGATATGGATGTGGATACTGAACTCGAGGCCGCAACCCACGAAGTTGACCACGCTCTGACCGTTCTTTCTAATGGTGTCTCAATCCGCAGCAACACCCTACGTCCTGCCTTAACACGTCTGCACACCTTCCCCGCACCCCTCATCAGTTCAACACTGCGTTCTGTTCTGCCAAGACAGGATCTTGAATCCCTGATCCGACTGCTGCACTTCGAGCTAAAGAACGGCGGTTGGTCGAGCCAATACGACTTCATCGACCCCGAGGCTTCAACCGATGATTCGCCTGACGACCACGCCGTGACTATCATCGCATCGCTGCTGAGTAGCACACTCGATGCCATTGGCGCAGGAGCGTGGCTCGCCGCGGTCGGCAATCCAACTGAAGCGGATGAGGGTAAAGACATTATCGATGCGCTTCACGCTGATACATCGGAGGCGCTCAACGGATTCTGGGAAGCACGGTATATGCGTGGCTTGCTGGGCGAGTTCTTGAGATTTGCGGCAAATATGCCTAAGAGCCAGAAGCCTTCTAGCAAGTCCCTTGAAAACCAGGGTAAGCCGTTCTCCGCGGTAGTCGCGAAGGAGGGTGACCTGCCTATGCTGCCTCTTGGCGGAAGGGGAGATATGGGCATTGAGAAGACAAAGCAGGGCAAGGGTGGCAAGAGGGAGGAAAGGAGCAAACGTGAGATTGGAATGTTGATTAGCAAGAAGGTGCCTAAGTATAGCTTCGAGAGGATTGTAGTTTAGCGTTGCAGTACCATGTCCCGGTAGTGTAGTTCGAAAGGAAAGCAGGCGGAGATAGATAGAGGTTGTTTGCACGTAGATGAAAACACCAAAATAGAAGACCTTGCCTTTCATCCATGATCGTATGAAGTCATACCAGCTCGTGACTTCTGATTGGAACAAGATTGAAAACTCGCCATGTTTGTGCTTGGTCAACATTAGTAACTGTAACGCATGAAAAGTCACTGTGGGTCTGCAAATCTTTAGTATGCTTCATGAGTCGTTAAATCATATCTAATATCTATTCTACGCTTCTATCGAGCTACCTACCTCCAGCTTATTCTTATGCTGAAGCGGTTCCATAGGGTACGGCCTGCGCACTTGTAATATCGACGTATCCATAGTTCTGCATCTTGCTGTCTTTAGCCATCTTCTCGCCCCATGTTCCCACGTCCTTCATGAAAGCCTCCATATTCTCCTCATGAGACAGATCGATAGGATCATGGTCCTTTCCGACCTGGCGCATCTGCGTGCCAGCCGCAACATTGGTAATGCCGAAGTCGTTGTCATCGATGCGCTGCTTGATGGCTCCAGTGACTTTACCATCCAAGATATCTTTGCAAAGGCGCGGCTCCTGCGCCAGCGGGCGCGCAAGACCAACACCATCGACGACATCGAGAGCCTTGACCATTGCACCGACAGATTTGAAGCCACCAGTGATGTATGTCTTTGTCTTGCTAAGGACGGGAGCAATGGATTCAGCAAACTCAAGGAAGAAGCCCTCACGCTTCTTGGTCGATTCGCGCTGGTGCACGAACGCGAGCTTCTCATATGTGCCGCCAGACAGCTCGACGAAGTCGAATTTGTTTTCTTCGAGAATCTTGCAGATCTGCTTTGCTTCTTCGGGGTTGAAGCCCTTGTCCTGAAACTCGACAGAGTTGAGCTTGATGCCTACGATGAAGCTTGGCGAGACGCGCTTGCGGATCTCGTTGGCGATTTCGACAATGATGCGCGCGCGGTTTTCGATGGAGCCGCCGTACTTGTCGGTGCGGCGGTTGGTAGTGGGGGAAAGGAACTGTGCAAGGAGGTAGCCGTGGGCGCCGTGAAGCTGAATGCCGTCATAGCCGGCCTTCTCGAGATATTGGGCTGCGTGGGCGAAGCCCTCAACAACGTTGGCAATATCCTCCTCAGTCGCAGCGCGGGGCTTCTCGAATGTCATGCCCATGATATTGCCCTCGAGTTGAACGTCGCTTGCAGAAATGGGGTTCTTTTGAATTCGCGACTCGACCTGCCGTCCTGGGTGGGAAACCTGACCGACAAATAGCGAACCATGCTTCTTGGCCTCTGTTGCCATCTCCCTGAATGCTTCGAAGCGCTCGCCAGAGAACTCGGACTTGCGAGGAATAATGGGGTTGCCGGCCGCCTCCAGATGGTCATATTCTATCATGATGTTTCCAGAAAGGATGAGTCCAATGCCACCCTCACCCCATCTCTTGTACAGATTGACGAGGTTCTTGGACGGCACACCACGGGCCTCGAGGTTCTCGGGGTCCCAGCTGGAAATACGCTCAGTCATAGCTCCCTTGAGGAAGCGGTTGGGTGCTGTCTGTCCGGAGAACTCGAACTTCAAGGGTTGGCCCAAGGGTGAGGCATCTTTGGAGTCAGACTCGTACCTCGCTGCCGGTGCCATGTCGGTACGATGATATGCTTGTGAAGTATCGTTACAAGGAAATAGTTTGATGGGTATCTTGGAATCAAAGAACAGCGGTTTGGGTTTGAGTGTAAGTTGAATTGAAAGAAATGAGTGGTTCCTTTAACAACTCCTATATGCCTCTTACAAATCAATGAATGTCGCCGTGAGTTCCCGAGGGTTCGATGTGTCCCAGACGTACTACGACGTATTGCAAGCTAAGAGTCTAGACGACGTCATGGTCAATTCATGCATTGCCTTTTCAAGAGTGTTCACCGCCATGACACCGGTGGACAACGGGGTCGCGGCCGTTACTGGAAATTTCGTCTCGGCGAGATTGTACGTGCTCGATGATTTCATTTGCCGTCGTGGCATAGGACTGTGGAGAGTGTGGGTACATCCACCTTGTAATTGGTCGTTTTTTTGCCCGGCATTGCACATTTATACAACACGGTATGGGCTAACGCCGCTAAGTTTTAACAGGATGTGATTAATAATGTGGAAGGTAAGTGGAAGAAACGTGGTGTAGGTGTGATCAACGTACGAGGATGGAAGAATGATGAAGTGCAAATCTTGATAGGGCTGAAGAAAAAGGACCGTGCACTATATTTGCACTTTGGATTGCAAGACACTTGTGATAGAAAGTCATGTCTTATTGCAGTCACAAAGGACGGGTATCTAGATTCTGCGCAGCAAAGATGTGCACTTTACGCTACCAAGCTTTTTTCATCAATCTCACACCTGTCTCACAACAGCTCATCTTCTTCAAGGACTGCTGATGCTGCATTTGTTGGTGCACTTGCTGGCGCTGCAGCATCGAATGATTTCCCTCCACTTTGCACTGCGCCCTCTTTTGTGGCAGTCCCATCCATCTCTTCGTCGCTGACCCATTCTCGCTCCTTCTTGCTAGCTTCAGTCTCATGATCCTCAGCTAAGGCAGCAAAGGCACTCTTCTTCTTCTTTTTCGACAGGCTCTCAGAATTGATGTCGTCCCACATCTTAGCTCGCTCTTTGATAGATGCAGCCTTCTGTAAGCTCTTGGCCTTCTTTAGCTCCCACTTGTCCATGTCGTCTGCTGCACGCTCCATAGCCTTCTGTGCGCGTACGCGTTGTGCTCGTTTAAGGTTGCCACCCTTCTTTTTCGATATACCAGCATTCTGTGCGGAAAGAACGTGGTGCTTGGCTTCTGAAGGTCGTGATGGTGAGTGTGAGTCTCGTGTTTTGGCCTTCAGATCCTTAGGGATATCGATAGAGGGAGAAGCGGCACGGCGAGCAGCACGGGAATGAGGTGCGACCTCTACGGTAGTGGTCAGATGATGTTTCGCTAGGTAGTGGGTGGAGTTTGCATACGCTTCTTCTTGAGCTTCGCTGTCTTTGCCATTGTGAGCGTGAGTGATGTGAAGCGATGAAACGAGTGTGTTTTTTGTACAACCAGGAAGGCGATTGTGTGATGTTGAAAATAGAAATATGTATAAGAGCCTAGCAAAGTTGTGCGGGTCTAAATAAGGCTGAGTATTCACTCTCGAGTGCGTGTGAAAGGCCCCTCGAGAATATTCACAACTTTTAGGTGGGTCCATAGGGCTACGGGAAACTCCACATCGCCCGGACCCTCAAGACACCATCACAAGCTTTGCACCCAACATTCACTCCTGCCTGCCGCCACCGCCCTCACTTTGTCCCACAAATAATACCTGATCCTCCATCTTCATGTTGCAGGCAGACTCATCACCATCTTGTTTGCTTTCTCTGATGCGTTGGCATGAGGGTTGAGTAACCCTTCTATTGTCTCGTTCCTTCGCATTCCATCCCTTACAAATACTGGAGCCCACTCCACCACGCATCCTTTAGCACCGACTGCTAATGAAAGCGATGAGCCACAACAATTACCTTACGTTCGAAGAATTTAATAGGCGCTCAGCCACACCACAAAGCCACACCACACCTGCTGCCGTTGGAATCGCTGTTATTGCAGGCATAGCAACCATCTTCAAATTCCTTGACTTCCTTGGGTACCCAATCTGGTTCTGGATACGCAAATTCTCACACAAAATGGCACTTGATATCGTGCGCGCGGTATCGCCCACTCCCTCACTCGATTCGGTAGCCAGCGACGACACAGTGCAGAGCGGAGGCATGATGGGAAATCTGTTCGGTATGGGTGCCAGCGCTCTATCAAAGGGTGTACGAGGGGTCGCAAGTGCCCTATCAAGAGGTTCCAGCAATGTGCCGCCGGGTCTGGGCAATTTCGACAACTCATGCTATCAGAACAGCGTTATCCAAGGTCTTGCTTCGTTGCCCTCGCTGCGCGACTACCTTGCGAAGACCACAGCCGAACACGAGCCACTCACAGCTGAAACTACTAGTGGTGCGCTGCTTGACATGATCAGTCAGCTCAACGACCCTGAGAAGCGCGGGCAACACTTCTGGATAAGAGGGAAATTGAAGTCGATGAGCACTTTCACGCAGCAAGATGCACAGGAATACTATTCAAGGATACTTGATGAGTTGGACAAAGAAATCAAGAAGGTTTCTAGCAGTAAGAGGCGCACATCTGTCTCTTGGATAGAGGCTGCAAAAAGCTTGAGCTTACCAGAAGTAGGTGATAACGAAAAAGATGACGAGAAGGACAAAGCAGAGAAGGGCAAATCGGCACCAGCAGAACAGCCAAAGATCGCACCGAACCCGCTAGATGGCTTGCTGGCACAACGTGTTGGGTGTACGACTTGCGGTTACTCAGAGGGCCTCTCACTTATCCCCTTTAACTGCATCACAGTATCACTTGGACGAAACCGATCTGGTTACGACATTCGCGAATTGCTCGATGAGTACACAGACCTTGAATACATCGACGGCGTCGAGTGCGCCAAGTGCACACTCCTGAAGCTGAAGAACACGCTTACGCCGCTCGCAGCGGCCAGGCCTGAGTCACCGTTCGCTACAAGATTACAGGCAGTGCAGGAGGCTCTTGATGACGAGGATCTCGAAGACAAGACTCTGATCAAGACTTTCAACATCCCGAAAAAGAACTGGGTCAAAAGTGAGAAGTCCAAACAGGCTGTCGTCGCGCGAGCGCCGAGATCACTTGTCCTCCACGTCAATCGAAGCATCTTCGACGAGACCACGTTCAGGCAATACAAGAATAATGCCGGCGTTTCATACCCATCAGTCTTGGATCTGGGCAACTGGTGCTTAGGTACACAACCGAGCGGTTCTCAACAACCAGATATGGATCTTGAAGAATGGCCCAAGGACCCTAGGAAGTCGATGCTTGCAGGTAGTGGTACAACAGCCACATCACCTTTCCAATACAAGCTGCGGGCTGCTGTTACTCACTTCGGCACGCACGGCAATGGCCACTATGTGTGTTATCGACCACACCCACGACCAGCTTGTAAGGTAGTCGCTACAGATGAAGAGACCGGCAATGAGGAGGAAGAAAAGGAAGTTGACAAACGAGAGGAAGATGCACAGGAGGGAGAAGAGAAAGAGGGAGAAAAGGATGGTGACAAACAAGAAAAAGAAGAAGAAGAGGAGGATGGGAAGGAGCCTGCGTTGAACGAAGAGCAATGGTGGCGCTTCAGCGACGATACTGTTTACGCTGTGTCAGAGCAAGAAGCGCATCAGGGCAACGTCTTTATGCTATTCTACGAGCGCATTGACGATCCGGCTGTGTCTACTGAAGAAGCAAATGCGGCTGTAAGAACACTTGCAATCGCTGAGGATGCACCGTTGCTCCCAGTCGATGTTCGATTGGCAACACCCGAGGATGAGGCGGCTGAAGTGTCCCTACCAAGCAACGACGAGGTCTCCGATATCATTTCATCAGGAGGATCCACGGCTCAGTCCATGCCTCCCACACTTATCTCCAGTGAAACCACAGATGATACTGAGGTCAGCGAAACAGAAGCAGAGTCTGAGACCGAAGCAGTAACTTCACTTCCAACACCTACAATGTCGAAACTTTCACCACACATGATGCGTACAGCAGGCAACGCATCAGCGAGGGGGCAGGGGAGTAGGGCGAGTTTACCACTTGTGAGTGCGACGTAGTTTATCGGGCAGAGAGGGTTTATGTGGGTCCAGGGTAAAGCAGGCAGGGTCAAAGGGGTTTAGTAGGTTCTGGCGTACTTGCCTGTTGCCCTCATCGGGTCAGGTCGGCGTTTGTGGGTATTGCCTATAGGAAAAAAAAGTAGAGCATCTCAAGTGCATGCTTGAATAGCGTTACGTTATCAATTTGGGCTATTGTAAAAATTTGAAGCTTCCTGGTTGACCCACCCGTGATTCTAAACAGGCCACAGATTACTCGTCCTTGTTCCTTCCACTCTGGCTCGTCTTCCTGACCAACGTCTCGACAGATGAGTTCTCGCTCGAGGTGCTCGTGCTGACGACATGGAAGGAAAAGTCCAGCTCGCCGACGAGTTTCTTGACCGCTCTGTGCATCGTCAGCCAGTGATTCACGACAATCAAACGCAAGGCAGAAGTGGTGCGGTGTTGAAGGGTACTTACTTGAGCAGTTTTTCGATATCCATAGAAATGCATCGCGTGCTGATAGCCATGACCGCGAATGCAGAATAGCCCGGCTCAGCAATGTGTCGCAACGACAAGATATCCGGGTCCACGGCTTCGAGCTTGCGACTAAGTTGGTAGCTCTGCGGCACCTTGAGGTATGGGGGCAGTGGCTGCCCGTTCTGGATAGAGGAGCTGAGAAGCGAGAGAAGCGTGGTGATTTCATGTGAAGTCACATTCGCATCCCTGACCACCCGCCGGAAGTCATTGAACCATTGCGGGGAATTTTGCTTGAGGGGTACTGTTGAGGCCCAGGTTGGTCCTTCACTTGAGATATCAGAGTTGAAGCACGGATGTGTGAAGGCTTGCGATGTGTAGCCTAGGAGTGCAGTGTAGTTTACAATGTTATCCACGTAGCCGATGATCTTTTCGTAGTCTTTGGCTGGGAACTTGCCACCGAGGGGAAACTCGAATTTCACAAATCCGGAATGCATCTTCAGTGCCTGCAGAGTGAGCATTTGCTTCGCGAATACTTTGTTTCGCGCTTTGTTCAACAAAAAGCCGGGTGATGTTTTGTCGTTCTCTTCATTGCCTGCGTCGCCTCGAATCCGTGACATGACTTGTTCGTGCATGATGGAATAAAAGTTCGCGCTTAAATACAGCGCACCGCCGAGTTTCTGGCGGAGCGCTGAGTGCTCGGTAATCGGGTAGGGAAATACTGTCCAGAAGAATGCTACTGCGAGGCCTCCGACTACAGTGGCGAGTCGATAGGGACCGAGTTGGTAGATGGGGTATGCGGGTTGGCCAGTTGTAGTTGCGGCCTGAACACCGATTTTGCGGACTTGTAGTTCATAGCCTACAATCATGGTTGCAGTGACGACACTGATCATGCCGACTATTACGAGGTCAAGACGCTTGAGTGGTATATAGAAACCTATTGCAACGAAAAACCAGAGGAATGTGATGATGCCGCCAGTACGCTGATCCGGAATGTACCATATAAGCCAGGCGACACACATGGCGATTGCAGTACCAACAATGCGGAGTATGAACTGGAAGATCGATTGTCCTGCGGTAGGAGTCATGGAGATGGCAACCATGATCATTGCCCAGACCAGGCGCTGCTCGACGAAGAAGGTTTGCGTGTCCCGGAGGAAGGCGATGATTCCGATTGACATGGTAGCGCAAGCGGCGCGGAAACCAAATGCAGATTCAGAAGAGCGGAGGAAGCCTGAACATGCCCGGATCCCATTTCCGAACTTCTCCCAAGATGTCCTAGGGGGAAGATGCTCTGGATCTTTCTTGCTCTTGTATGCATCACCCATGTAAACAGTGGTGTTGTTTCTATCAAAGCCAGCAATCGTGGTTTCGTCATCATGGTTTGAGTCTTGGTTTTTGAAGATGCTTCTGACCCATTTCTTCAGGCGTCTGCCACCAGGGTTGATTATCTTCTTCTTCGCTGTAGCTTGGTCGTGTTGATCGGCGAATTTAACGAACTCGAGAATGGAGCGGCTTGTCGAGTTGAGCAAGAAAATGACGTAGAGGACGATATAGAGCTGCCGCTGGTCACGTTTCCGTGTAGTTATGCTTGGAAGACGCTTAAGCGTTTCGTCGTCGATCTGATTAGGAGAGGAAAAGTAATCAGCACTTAGCTTGACACCTTTACTTTCAACCCAATGGCGAAGCGTAGGTTCTTTTGCACTGTAGAAGATGTTTGCTTGCCTCTCCATATATTCTGCAAAGGACTTGTCACCGGGCTTGACAACGTCGCCCTTTGCCTCCGCATCGTCCTGATTTTGACCCTTCTTCTTTTTGGGAAGCTTTGCGAATTGCATCCTGAGCATGATATGCGTGAGGCCCTCATCCATGACTTGCATGATTTGATCCAGGGGCTCGTGGATAAATGAGAACAGCTCGTTCCACTCGGCAACTGCTTTTTGGCGTAACTCTTCGTCATTTTCTGACAAGTTCCCGCCATCCCAGTGGTTTACCTCTGCCGCACGTTCAAAGAGATCTATGACCGAACCAAGGCCAAGAACTGGCATCATTATTGATCTCAAGTGCTTGAACATAGCCTCAAAATCATCTGGCGTCAGTTTACCGTATGCAATTTCCCGCTTGGCAAATACAATGTCCGTGGTGAGCTTTCCGTGCAGCTCTGTAAGGGCTCCTATAATCTTCTTCACAGCGGCAACCTCCGGTTTTGCCTTTGGCTTTTTCTCCTGCTCTGCATTATCGCCTTCTTTGGCTTCAGGTATGTATGTTTGTCCAAACATGTCTGATCCTTCCAGGCTATGGATATAGGCTTTATGTGCTCCAATCGTTTCCTTCAGCAGACCAAGGTATCCTGTCATCTCTTTCACGACAACCTTGCGACACGTGACGGGAATAATGAGTAAACTCACTCCTGTAGCGAGACCAAATCCGGTAAGAAATGACTCAAGAAGTCGCCGAATGAAGCTCTGGCACTGTGCGGGCGTGGTAAAGAGAAAGCCGGAGGTTGCTGCGACATTGACCTGAATTGAATAGATGATAGCCGGAAATGCTAGTTGAGGGAATTTCGCTTTCAGCGTGTTCACCGCATAGATCTGAAAGAACAACCACACACCAAGGACCGCAGACTGTGAGGAGTTATATCGTTGTGGCGGGGCGCCAGGAACTGTTGTATGTTCGCGTGCTTTAACAGCCGACCACACCATCAACATTGCAATGGCTGAACCGACGCATGTTGCGAGAACATTCATAGTCATTGTCTGGATAAACTTTGCTCTCGGCATGATACAGAATCCAAGGATCGAGACGATGGCTACAAGATATCCCAAGGTCAAGTAAGTCTGCGCGACCTTGTCTGCTTGAAGCATAGCAAGGGCTATTGTTGGCGGGAGTGCAGCTTTGCTCATCATCAATAACGTCGGGACATCGAGTCCTAGCTTAACCCATATTTTCTTGAGCTTCCCGGGCTCTTTCTTTTTCTTCTTATCCGTCTCCTTCGTATCTTCCGCAAATGATGTGTCCTGTTGATAGTGGTTGGCTTCCTCACGTGCTACATCCGGTTTCACCGTCCCGTTGGAGTCCATCTCTTCCTCATTCCTAAGACGGCCATTGGGAGCGACTTGAGCCATGTCGCAGTGCTATGAAGACTCTTCAGTCTGGCGGAACGTCGATTTGATCAAGGAAGATGAGCAATGGCTGCATAACGACGTTTAATTGACAAAAGCCCAACAAGCGTGAATTCAAAAGTACCGACGCTCCGCTGTCTCATTGACACCCGGCCCGTCTGCGGCGAAAGATCGACGTCATTTCTTACAATTAGACGAGTTTTGCCATCATTCTGCCTAACCAGATAAAGAAAAGTGGGTTTATCTTACAGAAATCAAACCGATAAGCCACTATATCCTCTCAAAAAATCCAGCTAGACACAAATAGCCTTTGATGCAGCTGCACAACTTCTATCTGGCGTTGTGTTCTTGGTAGATGACAAGCTTGTAGCCTTGGGTACAACTCACTAGCTGTCCGATAGCAAGCAGATAGGGTGGACGTCCACCATGCAGACAAGCCATGGCTGCTCTTCCTTCATGACAGAGCATGATCTGATGTAGGACAGAGGTACGGCTGAGGGCCATACCGCGTAACAGAGAAGCTAAGAATTATTTTAAGTTATGAAAATCGCGAAACTTGTCTATTTGAAGGAACAAGCACTGCGCCAAGGCGCAATCGCTCGCCTAGCGGGTGTCCAATCTGGGAGCTGAGATGTGATCTACTTGCAGACGCTGACAGAACACCACAACTATGCGAGTTGTCAGCACACTACAGGACTCCGCGCTGAGTCGGCTAAACGGTTTTTCGGTAGTCTTCTCGTACGAGGTTCGGATATCACAGCTTCTCGGAGAGCGACTGCATCTTGCAGTTACGTTTCAAAGTTGGTATCTCTTCGTGCATTGACTTCTCCCGCCGATCCTCCTTTCCAACGTTGTCGCCCTACGCTGAATCTTTATATGTCAAAGCTGAGAATCGAAAGCAGCCATAGCAGCTCCTAGGGGATCTGACATGGATTAGACAGCTGTTGTGGGCAAAAGCAATTGGAAGTATGTCGACAGTGAGAGTCCCTATGAACCTTGGCCATGAACAAAAGCACCACATTTTTTAACACACAAACCCAAAGCATTGTCATTGCTGGTCTGCACACTCTTCATGGCAGGGCATGGAAGCACCTTGAAGATCCCGGATAAACTCTAGGTTCAAAACGATGTGTCTCATTTACTGTGTCTATTCCTCCACAAGAAAAGAGACACCTGGGTTGTCGACAAAGAGACATGGTACCTACTTCTAAGTTTTACTTTTCTTTTTCCTTCGAAGCTCGGAGACTCACTCATATATCTCAAGCTACACCACGCCTAAACCTGGCCTCCCACACCCCCATTCACAAATCGCACAGCCCCCGTATCCCTCCTCTCCATCTCCATCCGTGTTTCCATCCCCATTTTCAACACCGTTTTCAGGCCCGTTTTCGTCCCAGTTCCCACTGCCGTATTCACTATTTCCACCCGGCGGCCCCGCGTTTGGCTCACCCGCCTCATCCCAGAATCTCACATCATTTAACCAGTCACGTCCTTCCAACCGCATCTGTGTCAAGTAAGGTATAGCAATATCGAGGGCACAGAACCATTTATGGGTATGGCATAGCGAGCTCTTGCAGAGCCAGAGATAGAATTTGCGGTTATCCATTCGATGTAGCGGCAGCGGAATGAGATCAGAAATAGGTGCGGGCTGTGAAATGAAGAAATGGCTAGTAAAAAGATGCAAATGGAATTCATTCATTCCATGATGGCTGCCAGCACATATATTGTGCCTAGCAGCGGCGTTGGGTCTACGTGGTTTTGCAAACGCCTCCTTGTCATTCGTGTCAGTTGTGAGAATGCTTGGTTTGAACCCTTTGGATGTGAGGGGTAAATCAAGATCACGTGGAGCAATCCAAGGTTCATCTATGGACTGAATCTTGTTCGAAGCTTAGTTTACATATGCATGTGTATCTGGATCTCGTAATCTTTCAGAGAGCTTTGTATTTCAAGTTATAACTATATCTCCCTGGATATCAAGTCGACATCGTCCCCTCCACAAACCCTATGTAAGTACAGCGTTCCATGCACTAGCAATTGAAGACCTGAATCTCCACCAAGCTGTCACATCGTCACACCGGCACTACCTGGCTCATCTGCACAAACAAGAATTCGGGTTGTCACTGGATACAGATTTTCCATGCAGCAACCCGCTCCTCAATCCATGTGCTGCTCATTCATGTTCTTTATATACACTGTACAGACATTTGTGTAAGGTGCGCCTGTGTGTTGCCGAGTGGAGGAGCTTGTGGCACAAAATCAGCAGGCTCAAGAAACATGTGTCCAGTTTCCAGAGTAGCAGTGCCTATTTCTGGATTTGGAGTCATATGATAACGCAGTATTGTTCAGCTCTGCTGAACGAGATCAATCAAGGCCGTCGCTTCTACCTCCTCGAAGAGATGGAAAAATATTGCTGCAGCAAAGATGATGCCTATGTGTCCCCGGAGACGACATCTGCTCGTCTTGATATTGATCTCTGTCAGCAATATCGGTATCCCATGGCCAGTCTCCGAAAAACTCTTTGGCATCTGCGTACGAGCTTCTATCCGAATAGGTAGGACTATGCACACGGTGAGACTCTGGTTGGACAACGTCACCCCACCAGTCCTTCCAATCCTGGCCACTGTGGTGTACATCCAAGTCGGAGGTTTCCCAAGTGGCAATTGGAATCCTTCTGTCTGATAAATACATGTTGTCCAAGTCCGGAATGCTGATCTTGATTACTTCATCCCGCATAAGATCTGGAAGTTGGATATCCAAAATCTCTCGGATATCTAAGATATCCATGATTTCCAGTACGCTGTCATCTTTTACACCATTGTTGTGGCGACGTATGAGATCGTGGTGTATTTGAGATAACGTAGTGTTTGACGGCCACTGGTAAAGACGAGGTGGGGAACGCATCAGTAAGATGAGTGAGGTCTGGGGGAAAAAATAGAAAGATGTGGCAGCATAACTAGTTGGAATATTTTGCCTGGATGTGAGATGTTTCTTTGAGCAACCTTCTGCTGTTTCTGGTCCGGTTTGACCGTAATCATGTTGTCGCGAGCCATATGTGCGTTTTGTGGTGATGTCTGTACCGAAGTCAACAGCTGAGGTATCAGAAGCAGAATTGACCGGTTCAATATATGTTGAGTCCTGGTGATTTGAGACAGGTTTGGGAAGCATGTGATGCTTTTTGGAGCGTGCCAATCGGGCTTCCAGGTCTCGTGCTTTGGCCAAAGCAGCTGCCCGCTCGAGTTGGGCTTCCTTTAAATCCTTTCTTGACTTTGCAAGCATACCAATGTGCCATTGCACATCTTCGTAGAGAATTCTATTTGTATCGTGAAGCGCCTTTACCTCGCGCTGGAGGTAATCGTTCCGCATTTGCAAGGGGCTGGCAAGCTTCGCCCAAGCCTTGCTACACGAAGATGGTGAAGGGTCGCCACCAACTCCTGCATTTTTCTCGAGTAATTCGCTATGGAGGCTTTCGAATCTGTCTTCAAAGCTTCCACGCCCAGAAGTTTCATCTTTGACAGGAATATGGATCTCGGGATCTGTCCCTCCACCCCTGAGATGCGATCCATCCTTACTTTTGTAGACCTGTCTATCAACGGAATACTGCTCAACGATGATGTATGTATCGCCCTTTTGGAAGCCAGGCCAATCTTCGAAACTTTTAGGCTCAAGAGGCATAGTTGCCCACCAAGCGAGGACATTCTCTTTGAGCTGTTGTTTCTGTTGAAGTGTTTGTACAGTAAGGATGGTGTATTTAGCAGCGTCAGTTTCTTCCTGCAACACCCTGTAGAGATCATGACTAGTTGTGCCGCCAAGCGGAAAGTTATAGGCGTAGG
Source organism: Leptosphaerulina australis (assembly GCA_026120165.1). Taxonomy (NCBI): domain Eukaryota; kingdom Fungi; phylum Ascomycota; class Dothideomycetes; order Pleosporales; family Didymellaceae; genus Leptosphaerulina; species Leptosphaerulina australis. The sequence goes on from JALRMI010000106.1 coordinate 45,728, forward strand.
CAGCATTTCTGAAAACCAAATTCCCTTGGTGAGGTGCATGAGAGGGGAGGGCAAATCCTGCTGGTAGAAACGTTACAGTACATGGAACGTACACCATGGATTTTTCTATATTTGGATATGCAGAAATGGTGCTTGGTGAGAACTGTCGCAGAACTCCTTGTGTATGGTAAAACTCGGGGTGACGTATTGGAATTGGAGGCGTTTTTGCTGATTTGTAGATTTCGTGTGGGTCACGGTCTTTGGTGCTAGACTTATCCACCCTCGCGTTGCCACATGGTCTTAGGATGAAGTTGTTGTTGCTCACTATTACGAGACAACCGCTTTTATTTCCGAAATCCTCCAACTCTTTGAGACTTTGGGTCGAGTGTTCAATACTCTTCCACCACATGTCGATAGCGTCTCTCAGCCACACACGCTGATCGCCTTCAAACAAATTCGTGCATGTCTGGTCGCGTCTACATTGCCGGTTGAAAATGAGTTTTTTCGTGTCCTCATCTGTATCGTGTGGGATATCGAGGCAGACTGATTCGTCCAGAAAGGTAAGACTGGCTTGATACGGATCTCGAGAAGGGATGGTGAAGCCTCTAGGAAGTTTAATGCTCCAATAGATGGCATTGCCCTCTATATGTTTGCTCAGAACGCTTTCATGCTTCTCGCCGCTCCAACCATGTTGGACTGGTGATCCATTGTTCTTTTTGAACCCTTCTTCCATTTTCAGGCTCGGCTGTGTCAATGGTAGAAAATCGTCCCCCTTGCAGGCCGTTGAGAAATTATCAGCAGAAGTACCATCACGACAAGCCCCAACCAGGCAGCAGCCTTCTTCCGAACGGTTCTCCCAGCCTCGGATCTTGATCTCTTCACCATGCGGCGTCTCCACAACATTATTTCCACTTATAAGAAACGTTCGTCCTTTACCGAACTTAAAGCGGTTCCATTCTTCCCTGAAGTTTGCGATTTTCCCACAGTAGATCAACCAAGGTTCAATAGCCTCCATGAGCCAGATTCTCTGCTCTCTTTCAAAATCCCCGCACCACACTTTGTACCTGCTAATACCGCATCGCTCGTAAGCTTCGTATTCCGAGCACAAGACATCTTGGATAAATTCTCTAGTCGCGTCTTCTTGAAAATGAATGGCCACTGATGGGTCTGGGAAGCTCAGATTAGGATGTCGAGGATCTTGGGAGCGGATGGTAAAGCCTCGAGGTAACAGTATCTTCTGTGGCTCATACATTTCGACTGCCGAACCAATTGATGCTAGGTAACTGCGTCCACCCCCTTTGTTGTGGTAACTTGAACCATTTATAACACTCGTGGGAGATTGAGGCAGTGGTGGTGGATAATCTTCATCGGAAGTCATGACTTGAGCTCCGGTAACAGGCTGCTGTTGCTGTCCCGTATGACAGGTCTCCGCACCAACAGTTCGGTCATGTTCAGACACACTGTCACTAGAGTCATGCTGGCAGGCATACTCAAACAATGAGTCCAGAAGGGCATTGAAAGCAACAGATAACTGTCTCATGGAAGTACTCAAAATACAGTTTTCCTGCAGCCGCAATGTTTTGAACGCGGCTTGAGACTCTTTAATGTTGGCAGAGATTTTGGAGACAAGGCAATGCTCATCATCACTTCGTAGCGACTTGAGATCAGTACAAGCTTCTATCATACATAGCGTGGTACTGGCGAGATCGTGTATAGTTCGAATGTTGTTGGCGTTCCCGGTGAGCTCTTCTTTAAGAAGGTAGGTCTGGTGACTGAGGGCTTCAAGGCTGATGGCATGTACAACGGCAGGACTGAAGAGAGCCTGCAGTGAGGGCTGCATCTCGTTAGCTGGTGCGCCGAAATCACAAAGTTCGTCAGATTCGCTAAGATCATATTCCAGATCTTCAGTATCTGCTATGCTGGTTTCACCACTGTTATAGACGTCGCCAGCCTCATTGCCATGATCTTCATCTTGATGAACCAGCTCTTCTTTGATGCTCGCCATGTTTCGATCCAGTTCCGTGAGATCTTTCTCAATTTTGCCCAATTTTCGCTGTGCCTCATCAACGATCTCTTTTAATGTCTTGCCAGGAAATACAGCAGTCCTGCGGGCCTCACGCTTGGTTTGTAGTCCTTGCATGTACTGGCCGTACCCGTCGTGGCCCATCGATTCACGAAGGTTGTATGGTTTACTGTCAACATCTCCAATGCTCTTGGTGATCTGCTCGCTTTTTCCAAGTGCCTCGAGGGGTATTGGGTCTCCCATTGGGCCGACTGCTTTGGCAGCTGCTCGATACGCCTCAAGTTCTTGCTAGTTCTGACTAGTTTTCGTATTCTCCGGCACGCTCGCCAGGTTTGGCAGACAATAAATAGTAAGCAGAAAATGACTCTCAGAGGGTGCTGTATGACTATGCTTTGAAGACAGTCGAGGGAGCTTGGTGTGTTGTGTGAAGGTTGAGTGTAAATGTGCTGTAGAGAAAAAGAGTACTTACGTGGCAGGACACATACCAAAGCACATGTCGAGCGTAAAGCCTACACTTCAAGTGCAGGGTGTAAAGCTTGGTATCAGTGACTGACGGTTTGACCATTGAAGGAAATACAAAAGTCTCGAGAGCGAATCTGAAAACAGGCATGACATGGTGGAGTACCAAACGACAATTGTCATGTGCTGGCTCCAGCGAATGCAATAATTACACCAAACGCAGGTTGCACAGGAAATGAAAGCACACACTCAAAGATGATGGTGATGGAAAATTGTTGGTATGATATTATCGCAGCGTGATCGTACATCTATTGCAATGCCTAATAAACAGCCCAATCTAAGAAGAAAGCTTCCTGGGTATACCGTATGCTGAAAGTGCAGTTGTACGCCGAAGGAAAGGAAACGCTTAAAAATGCGCCTGTTCCGCGCTCCGTCGACGTTGTCGAGAAGGAAAATCATGATAGGAGCCACAGCATCGTTGCGAAGCATACAACACCTTATGCAATATTCATAACGCCGTTCAAGAACAAACTTTTAGTGAGATGTAATCTCCTTCGTAGCACCAGAGCGACCACGCTCAATCTGCTCAATGGCTGTCTTCGAGCCCGTATGCGACTTGTTCGCTACAGCGACCAAAGCTTCGCGATGATCCCTTGCCATCTGCCTCATAGCAGCCTTGTCCTTCTCGTGCTCGATGCTACCATTACGCCTTGGGCTAGAACGACGCGAAGCGGGTTGGCTGTGGGTAGTCGATGTTGAGTGAGAAGGTGTCATGCGGATGCTGCTCGGTCGAGTGCTAGGCACGCTGGGACCATCTCTGTTGCTTCCTGCCTGAGATGCACTGACATAAAACTCGGTGCTGTGTGAATCTTGACACTGGCTCTCGGCATCCCGCTCAAATGATGGGTTTCGCGAGTTTATGCGCGACCCAGCGAACTTGGGATCGTCGCCTTTCAACATGGGTCTGAACAAGCCTGTGCGTTGACTAATGCACCACAGTTTATAAGGACCAGGGATAAATGTCCCTTCCTGATCCCAACATTGGACCCAAGCAACCCCGTCATCAAGGCGGAAGAAGCCAACTTCAATGTTCCTACCGCGTTCGTTCTGAATGGTACCGTGTCTCTTGCGAGCCTTGTAGTCATCCTCCAGCATGTAGCGCTTAAGAACACGTGACCAGTGTGCAGAAATCGGAACGGCGAGCTTCTCGTATTCCTTTGGTGGTTCTTGAGGTGCCTGAACTGGTCCTCCTTCGGAAGTCTTCTCGGGGATGTCATGAGGAACCTCCTTCAGCGTTGCGATCAAGTACCAGCCTCGACCCGGGATGTATTCGTAAAGTCCTGGTTTCGGGTCGGCCCAGTACTCGGTTTTCCTGACTGATCGTTCCTGCGACTGGCTATTGCGGAACCATTTGTGCGGAGAAAAGAGCTTTTGAGTAGCCAGGAACAAGTTTGGCGACATGGTGAAGTTTGAAGTTGATGTGGTGGGCTCTGACGATTTTGCAAGAAGCTCGTCTGTTCCAAGTGGAGTTGAATGTGGAGAATGCAGTGGGGTGGCGCACTTTAGACAGATTTGAGCTGCTGCAGCGGAGCAAGCACGTGTGATGGTCAGAATCAGTAACAATGCGATTAAGCTTGAGTAATCCGATGAGGCGCAATTTCTTGGTAGAAAGTTCGATCACACGGATGATGAATTCGTGTTCTGAGTGGCCGAGGGCCGCCGATCTGCTGCGTGCCAAAGCACGAGGGCTGTCCCAGGGGGAGGCAATGCGAGCCTTTGCAACGTTGCTCACCGATATACGTTGAAGAAGAAGTTCGAGGACAAAGGCGCTGCGGGTGTCAAGCTATATAATAGACGGGAGCTAAAATAGTGTTCGGCTTATGAAAGATTTTCCCAGGCGCAGAAAGTAAATGAAAAGGGCGCTTCGACCGTTCCAAGGAACAAAGCAGTGCGTACTGTGGGTCGAGGTTATGTTGAAACTCAGGTTCGGTGTCGATGCAGGTTCGCATCGAGTTCGAGCTTAACTTGCCTCGCCTTTTGGTCGAATTACTGGACAAACTGCTCATTATTCGTCATCGTGTACTACACGATCAGCCCGTCTTTGACACAAATCCCAGACCCTCCCATCTCTTGATCTCAAGATACCCTGCGCACATTGGTGTTCTCGTAATATGTGTGCTTCACAACAATCCATGCTCTAAACATGGGAGCCAATCAGGACTCCTCATTGACCGTGTGGGAGCGTATTGCGAGATAAGACGCCTTGACATAGGACAACGATAAGGCAGGCACTCGTGAATGAAACTGCAGCCATGCAGTGACAGGCGCAGTGGCAAGCATGGCGGTGTGGGAGCTGTAGAGCGCGAGTGTTAGAGGAATGGTGGAGTGGAGCTAGTCAGGTACTGAGCTTGCGGAAGCCACAAGTGCACCCGTAAGCGAATGCCAACACCGATACGCTCCACAGTCCTTACAAAACCCACAATCGGGGCTCAGCAACAGCGCAAGGCTCAAACATCACTTAGAGGTCCGCGGGCTCCGTTCCTGGATGCCCCGAGTTCACCACCAAACTGTCCATCGTCCGGCCACGTAGGAAACGTCAATGCACATGTTTCACGGATCTGCACCGTAGCCGGAGCCGTGGCCACAACGGCTTTACTTGCGTTCATCAATATGCGGCATGTTGGTTGACCCTGGGGCGAGAGGGCGGATAGGTGACGCTGCTTAGCTCTCCAAGGATTGATGATATCTATGTGCAAGTCGAGCGAGGGTCAGAACTAGGTTGTGCTGGAAGGGTAGGTCCGTGTCAGCTTCGATCGGCAGGTCATAAGCGGGATAGTCAATGGTCCAGCATAGTGAAGCCAATATAGTGATGATGTTAGGGTACAGACTGCGTCCACATAGAAGCATCGAACGATGTGAGTGCAGATGTCAGATAAACATGTGATGTATTGATAGGTTAGCAAGCCGAGTTACTGCTAGAACATCCTGACAACTGTCCGTAAATGCCATGTCAGTTGATACGCATTTGAGACTTGGCGCAGAAGTGACAGATTTGAGACGTGCAGCATCTGATGTCGCAATAAGGTGATAGCTGTGCATTACAGCTAAAGTCCGTTCGTGGGAAATGGTTCAATTACTGGAATGTTTATGGGCTTTTTGTATAACTGGTAAGTCAACTTTGTGCAAGGGCTGCGAAGTTGGTGATGTTAAGATTTGACGTTAATCCATGGGGGTTGACTGTTCTTTTCCAGTGCTAGTTGCTAGCGCAGTAATGTCGGAGCGGTCAAATGTAAGCCTTATGAATCTTATGTATCTCTGTATCACACTCGACAAGTGCTTGGAGGAGTTACTACGTCGAGAGCTCTGTCAGCGTCACAGTTCCTGATGCAGTTTCCAACAAGGTGGCTCGTTTTCATTGCATTTTTCTTTCTGCTCCTCTCGTGTCATACCCTCTGGTCATTCTGCAGGAACATGTCGCAATGATTCCCGAAGTGCATGTCGTGCATGTCACTCGTCATATCGAAAGAAGCGAGCCACAGAGGAAAAGCCTTCCCATTGAGATCGTAACTAATCAGAGAGACGCCTTGTATGCCCCGCCCAAGTGAAAATCCACGCTCCTCTACGACTCAGTCTTGACGCGAGCCTTGTCGTTGGTAACCTTAACACCGATCTGCTTCGCGCGGGCAATGATGTCGATGCGCTTGCGTGCGGAAACGGAGTGGGCAATCTCTGCGGCGAAGGTGGTGTTGTGCATGAGGAGGAGGTCAACGTCGTTAACTGGAAAGCCGTTAGTAATAATCCAGATAGGCGGATAGCTGCTAAGTCGTACCGTTGTTGACGACGAAGGCCTTGTGGCCGGAGGGCATCAGGTGACGGGTCTTGCGGTTGGATCCGTAACCGATCTGTGTCACAATTGTCAGTCCAGGTCCAATTTACGGTCAATTCAGCAGGAGCACCGTTCGATCCATCGATACAGTCTTGCTATGCATCATAGGAGAAAGGTAATTCGTACCTTGGGCATAGCAGCCTGGCCCTTGAACCGCCTGCGGACGCGGTTGTCGATACCCTTAGGCTTGCGCCATGAGGGGTCAACGCCTGTACCATGTCAACATCTTTCTTTATCCTCCTATTTCCTGAAGTATCATACACTTGAAGCGGTCGGACTGGTGGCGGTTGAAGCGCTTGGGGTCTGCATCGGTTGCGTCAGTCTGCGAAATTTGCGGTTCGAGTACGTGGGTTCAGCATACGCTTCTTGACGATCGCGACGTGCTTCTTAGCGGCGGCCATCTGTTGCAATCAGTGCTGAGTCGATATTTTGACGTGCGCGGAGGACGTACTGTGTCTGCTGTGAGGTTAGTTTGACGGACAGAATCGTGGATCAAATTGTGTTGTCTCGAATTGCAGAGTGGGCGGCAGCCAAGCTACGCTAGTAAATAAGCGAGCCTAAACGCGAAAAGTCACGATGAACACCATAACCTCGAGCTAAGAACATCGACAGTAGACATCCACTGGACTGAGTGAGCCGGAAAAAAAATTAAGCGAACAGATGGTATGTCTGATATGAATTAATTTGAACGCATTTGCACTTGTTAGTTTTCTCTTCTCTCTTGTGTCTTTGATTGCTGCATAACTGCTGCTACCTCACGTTCACGAGCTGGGGATGTCCTTGCAATTGGTTAAGAAGTAAATGTTTGTTTGTATTTCGAGCCTTCAAGACGCCATATTGGGCTATTCTATCTACTAAACTGCTTTCAATGTCGAAGTCAGACGCCGGTTGGGCAGGCGTAGGGTATATATGCTCTCGGAATACCATTTCGCGCTGCAAGCGGCGCTGTGATCCCTGAGCGGTGGTGTGGCCAAGTAGGTACATCTGTCTATGCCTGGTATGATTGCCGCCAGCGAAGGCTTGGATACTATCGATAGGGTCGAACCGTTCGGTACCGACTCAAGCTACCGAGATGGAACTTGTTCAGTACTCCATCTCCTCCGTCTTCTGTTCATCGCCACCACGCTTCTCATTCTTGACCCACTCGACAAAATCGTCGATAACAGACGGCCAGGAAGACTCTTCATTCCAGAAGCTGATGGCTTCATCTTGGAGAGTGAGCTGCGCGAACTTCAGTGTCTCGTTCCACATGTCCTTATTGACACTCTTCTTCCAGGATGCGTTGAGAAACTCCTTCCACCACGCCAGCCAAGGTGTGCTGGGAGTCGACCACCTGACTGCAGAAATTGGTGAAGCGAAGAGAAGATCCCAATACGCGATGGCTGATTCAAGCGGGACAGCCTTCTGTTGCCCGGTCTTGGCGAGGAGGAATGTGTATCGGTAGACCCTCGTGAAAATCGTCTTGTCCAACGGTAGCTCTTTCTTAAGGTTCTTGATGTAAGCCTTCTGTGTATCGATGGTATCGCAGCTGCATTGTAGTCAGTGATCATGTTTTAGTGGCATGGATGGCTGTGGTGTAGCTTACTCTCGCTCTAGCCAGCCATTCACAAAACCCTCACGGCTGATTTCGCCCATCGTGGGAGCCTGAATTATCTCCAATGCAGCCAGGGATTCCAAGCCTTCAAGATCAACTTCTAGGTGCTGAAGGTAACTCATCGTTCCGTCAACACCGATAGCATCAGGCTCTCCTACAGCGTCTTCTCGGTACTTGTCGAAGAGCTTGTTCAAGGCCGCCTTGGAAGCAGAAGATGCGTTTGAACCGCCACTAACTCCGCTGTAGTATCTGTAGGTAATCTGTTAGCAAGATTTGTAACATGCCTATGTCGTGAAGGCTGCAATGCGATCCAGAGACGTGACAGGTAGGGTAATCTACCCGGACGTCACCGTTATGAGTTCCAGGTCTGCCGCCATTCCTGTTCCTTTTGGCAGAACAAGCCCTCCAATCAAGGGATGTAATTGAAGTGTTGCATCTACCAGTTGTGGCAGGCGGACAAGTGGGTAAGAACAACAGTCACGCTCTCCTGACGTGTCCTGAAGTCTGTGCAGTTCGTCGAGAGGGCAAGACGTGTCATCCAAGTTTGGACCGAGCAGTTCTTTGGCACGTTCGATGATCACGCGCTTGAAGTTGACCTGGTCATCGAAATCAAGCTTAGCATAGAACTCGTGACGCTGCGAGTCGAACTCGTTCTCCTGGTACTTCGAGTCCTTGCCGAAGAGTCGAGTGAATTCTTTGACTTTTTCTTGAGACAATGTATCCAAGAAGAATTTGTACATGATACCCGAGTTGAAGGGAAGATGCCAGCAGGCATGCGCCATTGCTGAAAAGATCCAAGGAAACTCATTCGAAAAAGTCGGAGCTGTTCCGGATGGGAGCTTGTTGGCATGCATGAGCCCGTCGTCTGCGCCGCCTCGCAACGAAACAATTGTATGTCTCTGTGCAATGTCTATAGAGGTGGAATGATCTGTGAGGTCGTGCGCTGACATTGAGGTCAATTGAGGGTCCGTCTCGTGTGTGCGTGGTACTGGTGAAGTCGTATTCCGTATTTGATGCAAAGTTGTTGCTCTTGACTGAAGTGACCCATATTGCTTTGTCTGGGTGGGAAGCGCATAGTGGCGTGAGGACGGGAGAAGCACATTGTCAATCGTCGTATCGTTGTAGAGCACCTGGCTCAAGTGCTCGGCTTGATTCCTTTGCTGCTGCGTACGTGGATATTGATCCTCAGCCATCATTCGCGACAATACCCCTTCCACATCGGATGCTACCGTGCTCTGTAAGACGTGGTGCATTCCTCCTCTACCATGATGGTCACCGGTAATGCCATTGACGGTGTGTGCGTAGTGCTCGGGGATTGGAGTAGGTCGCTGAATGTTCTGCTCGAAGATAGACGATGTGTCCCAATGTGATGCTTGGCTCGAAGAACTAACGGATCGATAATTGGAATTTGAACCGCTAGAGCTGATTCGCTTCCAGCGCTGTCTACCGGCAAGCTGTCTGGCGCGGTCTTCAGAGGCACCGAACATGGCGGGTTACGGTGGTTGTAGGAACGTGACTGAGGAGTGAGGTGGGTGGAGGGCTGGAAGAGAAGCAACGTCGGCCATGTTTATCAAATGAGATATCATGTTGGCCCGCATGGAAGGTGGTATGGTGTCGTTGACGATCGAACAGAAGGTGTGACCACTGTTTTCGGAAGCGCAAGCCTGCGCCTCCACATTGCAGTTCCTCTGGAGGCGCGCCAGGAATGCGCGCTCAGGACGAGAGCTGCATGTACGGCCCGATACCATGTGCTTTCCCCACATTGTGTTCCCGTCCTTTCCTTCCCAATTTCTGAGGATTGAAAGCGCGCGAGTGCAGCCGATTCACAGCTCTGGTGTCAAGGCGGTCGATCCAAGGCGTGACGCGTTCAGTGCATCGTGCGGGCGTCCAATACAACTGTCTAAGAAGAGGGACGACATAGGTACTTACGCATTGACGGCGTTCTGGGCATCCCAACCGTGACTCTTGAGCACTCGTACTGCAGCCGTGCGATCCATTTGTGTAAAGCTCATAAACTGGCTGATTGCAGCCTTCTGCTGCGTCGTGTATGCTGGAGGCATCTTGTGTCAGCGACTCTGTATCCTTCTCTTAGATGATGATGGTGCTCGAGAACCGTCGCAGTGCACAGTTAGTGAAATGCACAGTAACGAGTGCGGTATAAGGAGAAAGGGGGGGGAGGGCGGGGTGGTGGAGAGGAATAAGTGAGGATGAAGCAGATGCTGTGCTAATATTTGGAAGAGAAGACAAGAGTGCAATGGACAAAGTGACGGCATTTGTGAGGCAGCGGTTGAAGCCGACCCCACCACTCGTGCCCATCCTCCACTCCCCAAAATTAAGGCCGACATCTTATGCCAGACCCCATCGATCTTGACCTGAACTTGTTTTGTCGCTCAATTACTACTCAGAAACCACGCTGACAAAAGAAACATTCCTACCTGCCCTAGCATTTCTGGCATTTCTGTAGCTGCCGCAGGAGCAGCCGTTGTACATTGGTTTTTGCGCTTAAACATAATGGTAACTTTACAGTTGTTGATCGTCGATATGATGCAGTCATGTGATAATGGTAGTACAATGATGGATGTGTCGACTGAGACATCGATGATCTTGCGAGGTTACGCTGGCAAAAGCTCTGCCAGAGTGTGCATGGTGAATGAGGGCACGCAAGGCCTGACTTATGCGTTACTATGAGCTATCGTGGTGAGCGGGTACACTGTGCCTACGCCCTCTAGAGCTTTTTGTGGTTATTTCTTGCGAGGGGAAGAGGAGGGGGGGATTGAATATCCCTACTTGAGCAGTTGAGCAGGTAGTGGAAGGGGCAAGGGATTGGTCACACATCTAAATGGTCTCAGGCACACAACAAATCTTACATAACGACCTGGTGACACGTCAATGTCGGGATAAAGGAACCCTGAGTACTGGCTATGTGAACGAAGTAGTGGCATGTTAATAGCAAAATCTCGATGTCTGACAGTATCGATTTTTCTTGGTATTGTACTAATCTAAGTAGTAAACTGGAACATTTCGCAATGTCAGGGCCATATCGCATGGAGTACTGGAGAAAACACTAGAAACAGGATGAACCATGTAGTAGATCAACAAATCCCTGTACGCACAGCGCACGTCGATGTCGTTGTTCTGTGATGCGTCTTCGGTCGCACGTTCCCAGCTCTCGTACCCGGAACAAGACGACACAAGTACGCTTCGACACCAGCCTCTATGACGTTTTCCCAGCTTCTATTGGCTTTCCGTTGTGAGCTCCCCCAAGATCTGATACGGCAGACCTTTGATCTATGCAATGGCTACATGATTTATTAAAGACTCTCTTGCGGCGACCAAAGCCAAGCGTCAGTGTTTCGATGCCGGGTGTCTCTTGGCTACAAGAGTCTGCCTTCGTGCTCAACAGACGAACGGCCACGTGTCGAACTTTCCGTACAGCGCGAGCCGATTTAGTTTCTGGCTATACAGTCTGGGGTAGGGTTGGCCCCGTGCTGGAAAGAGGGAAGGAGGGGGATTTAACTCCAGCAGCAGTGCGAGCATGGCATTCAAAGAAAGTGGGATTGCCTCTTTAGCATATATTCCCGTACATGGCCGATTCTGAGGGATCCATACGGAGGTCTGACTGAAGAGACGAGGGAGTTGCTGTGGAACCGAAAGGGTCTCTTGTTACCGGTCTTGATATCTCGATCCCACCGTGCTGTTTGTGAAACCCAGAAGCAGCATTGGCATCGGTGTTGCAGTCTACCCATGCATAACGCCGGTGATGACCACCGCTCATCATTGTGGGGTCTGAGGCAAAGCCAGACCCAGGTGCTCAGTCGCAAGCGCTCTACGCCTAGCTTGGCTCTATCACGAGTGTCTTGGATCTGAAGGCAGTCGACGGTCAGGTTAGGGGCTGGGTAGACCGGCTTCTTTGGCTCGGCATCGTCGTCACTGTGCCTAGCCTGGCCGGCAGAACGATGTCACTGAACATTGTGCCTGGAATGGGAGTAGCATGTACTCAGTCAGTCAGTCAGTCAGTCAGTGTGCACTGGGTCGATGGCGGTGATATGAGCAGCAGCCAGCACCCAAATCTCGACTGGGCCCTTTGCCGAGAACTGCCAAATCCACTGGAAGACGTCATGTAGACTAGCATAGTGAGATGGCGTAGTCAATGAGCAGTCCACCTCGAACCAACCCAGGGCAGGTATCGTGACGCCAGGGGGTACTCCACGTACAGTCGTAGAGAGCACCGAGCGCAATTAATTTTGAGCATGTAGTCGTGTTATGCAGCGAGGATCCAAAACGCCGAGAGCAGCCTGTTTGCTGTCCCTAGGGCGCCGATCGAGCTTGTCGTTCGTTACCACCGGTTTGGGTGCAAGTGTGGTGCTTCTACTCCGGCTGGACAACAGCCGAGTTCAAGGTCACTGAATCCTGTTTTCGTATCCAGGCTCACCAGAAGCACGTCAGGATCGTATGTTCGAACAACAGATTTGGCCTGCAGCTCCATAAAGACATTTGGCAAAGTGCTGGGTATGCGAATGTGCTATTCTGGAGTTTTGGAGTGGTTCAGACGTCGCAGGTCAAGCATTGTACACGCGGGCGGTTTTGGTTCAGGTCTACTGCGTACTGGATATCAATCAGACGTGGACCCGGATGAACCAGCTGCGCTGCCGTTCTAACCGCCCCCATATGTAGAGTAGAACATGAGTAGAACATGAGTAGAACATGAGTAGAACATGAGTATGGACACAGGTTGCTAGTGCATCTTGACTGTTTGCATGGCCCAAGGGATACAACGAGCGGGCAGCTGGCTCTTTGCAGCTGTGTTTCCAAAGGGAGCCTGTGGTCGTTACAGCGATTGAGTCTCTTTACCATGCCATGTTGGAGGCCGGTTGGCTGACTGGCTGGCTAGGTCAAGCTTAATGTTTTGGCTAAGTGAGCTTCGTTCAGTCGTGCAGCTTAGGCGCGATCACCTCGCCGTGCGGGTTCTTCACCAGCCAGAGCTCTAGCTGACAGCAAAACGCACAATGGTTGTGGGAAAAAGGGTCCAGCGCAGAACACTCACCCAGCTGTCATGCCCGTCACCCATGTGTCTACGACGCTTGACGTGGAGCCTGTCTGCATCCAAGTGAGAGACATGGTGTGTATCTGTTTCGATGGACTGTAATAGCGCTGGCTTCACAGCAACACTAACGCCTAAACAGAGCAGCCGACAACATCGGTCGCTGCACCCCTCATGTCAGAACATGAAGCCATCGTATCAGCGCGTCCTGTTCCGAGTGTCGTGCGAAGCTAATTGGGCGTTCCGAGTTTGTCCGGAGAAACTTCAACAAGCCACACACCCCAGATCAGCCCCCTTCGTTCTGCTGTTAGTGCTGTCATCAACACTTGTGCTGCAAAAAGTCGCACACAAACCAAGGCTGTCACAGCGTGCAGTTTTCCGCCATTCAGGAACGGATTGCCCCCTAGTGAAAACTTTGTTACAACGTCTGGAGTGCTTGGAGTCTGGAAGTATGTGGGTCGGACGCCCCGTGGTTTTGATTCAGTAGGGCCGCCCGAGTGTGGCACCTGCCGGTTCCAGTCAGCACAACGAGCACCAATGCTTGTCTTGCCCAGTCGCGCCTTGGTCCCTCGCCATTCCTCGACGCCGCCGCTTATCCACCCACCCCATCGCACCCATTAACCGCACGTTCGCCCGCAACCTGACCCGTACTGTATACGTATACGATCGTCTGAACACTCATGGGAGTACATACGCAAACACCCGTCGCTGCTGGACCAGTATAACACGCCGCTATGCTGGAGGCCGTGGGCGTGCCGTGGACAGGGGCAACGCCGGTTCTGGAGGTGCGCGACTCCAGCAGGCCCTACGTGAGTACCACAGACTCGACAATAGCTCATGACGCAACTGACGTCCGGTCACAGCACTGTCCATCCTATAAACTGCCCAAGTACGGTGTAATCGAGATCAGTCCTGGCGAAACTATAACCCTCACCACGAATGCCGTCTTCCGTCCACAATGCACTTCCGCCTCGCAGAGTGCTGACAGTGATGGCACGGGCCAAGTGCTCAGCGTCGCCGACATCAGAGACCCCTTTCATGCATCAATCACGCCGCAGGCCTATGCAACAGGCGCTGCGACAGTTATCGCCTGGATGCTCGTCATCATGCTAATCATTACGCCCCGGACCTTCTTCGTTGGTAACGCCTCCGGCCGCTCAGGGCTTATGGGCAGACGCGGCATGATCAGTGGCGCGTCAGGAGGAGGATCGATCATTGGAGTGGGGAGTCGTCCATGGCTGCAAAAGGTCGCTGCGCTGACCGTTGCCATATCGCTGACATTAGCCACTGCCGACACGTTCAAAATCGCCGGACGCCAGTACGCCGAGGGATTCATCGATGCCATGGAACTGCGCGACCAGGTCGTCTCGGGAATGGAGATTAAGCTGTCACGCATCATCTCTGACATCTTCCTGTGGCTTGCGCAGGTGCAGACCTTGATACGCCTGTTTCCGCGTCACAAAGAGAAGGTCATCATCAAATGGGTGGGATTCGCACTTATCCTCCTCGATATCACGTTCAGCTCGCTCAACAGCTTTGGCCCTTACGACAACAACGCTCGCCCTGCACACTTTGAGACTGCGATCCCCGCATTGAGCTACCTCTTCCAGCTCTCGCTTAGTATGCTTTACGCTGCCTGGGTTCTCTACTATGCCATCACCAAGCGACGATATTCTTTCTACCACTCTATGATGTGGAACATGAGTGTCGTCGCCCTCTCCTCCATCATCGCTATACTGACGCCTGTCGTCTTTTTCATCACCGACATTGCTAATTACACCATCGCTGGCTGGGGAGACTACTTCCGTTGGGTCGGGGCAGCAGCAGCCAGTGTCATTGTTTGGGAGTGGGTTGAGCGCATTGAAGCGCTGGAAAGAGAAGAAAGAAAAGACGGGATTCTGGGCAGAGAAATATACGACGGAGACGATATGCTCGACAACAGTCCACCTTCCAAACCAAAGTGGCCCTACTCGAAACGTTCCAGCAGCTCATCCGAGAACGAAAAGAAGAAGAAGAAGAAGAAGAAGAAGAATAACAGCGGAGGTGGCAGTGGGGGATTTGGTGGTTTCAGTCTGAGTGCTTTCGCATCAGGCCAAAGTGATCGTGTTGGTAAACTTGCTCACAGCCTGGGACGAAAGATGACAGAATCTCCACGGACAGAAGCACGCAAGAAGCGAACCATCCATGTTCCCGCACCTCCGCCGGTTCACCGCCGGTCTGAGTCTGCTCGACACGGCGATCGGAGTTCGAGCGCATATGTGCGCGTGCAGAGCCCGCCTCCAATTCCAGCCGTCCCTGTTGTCGCTTCACCAGTCAGCCGGACGGATACCACGAGTGCAGACTCAACTGTCTACACAGTGCGATACCATCCTATCAACGAGACGCCACCAATTCGCCAACCCACATCCATTGAGGATCGGTTGACACCGGAAGCAGCGCAAACACAGAAACCATCAGAGTTGCAAAAAGTCGGTAGCCAACCAGCCGACGTCAATGATCCCGAGAAGGGGGCAGCGGACTTGGATGCATCTGCTAGCAACGGTAGGTGGAACTGGCAAGCTCTGACCAACCCTTTCACAAAGAAAGCCCGCGCGCCGCCACGGGAGCTGCAGAGAGGTCAGGTTATCGAGCCGCTTGCTGTCGATGAGGTACACGTCAACATTCCACCGCGCCACTACAATGGCCTGGCTTTGTCAGATCGCCTCGGCACATTCGCTGCGCAACAGGGTGAGAGATTCAGATCAAAGAAGAAGGCAAACAAGCACTCTGAGATGAACCTTCCTGTTACCATCATCCCAGCTCAGCCACGTGGTCAGACCTGGTCTCCGGACTCCCTTCAGCGTCAGCAGCATCAGTACCAGCACCAGCACCAGCACCAGCACCAGCAGCAACATCAAGACGGACTCCAGAATGAGGTTTCGACAACTGCTGGCATTCAGATTGCAAGGATCCCAACGACTATCGAAGAGCAGTCAGACATGCCTTCACCAGCACGCTCTGGCCAAACCGTCAACTCAAGCGAAGCTGCTCAGCCACTCACGTCTGCAAATTCAAATCACAATGCTCGCAGACGGTATACACCACAGGCTGGTGGACTTACGGCGCACCCACCTGTCTCACCAACGAGCATCCAGGAAGAGATTCAGAGCCCTATGCCGCTGCTGGACAATGCCTCTTCACAATGGTCGTCATCTGAGCAACACACAGCGACCAACCACGACAGGTAGTGTGGCCTGATTGACGTTTCTTCGTACTTCCCTGTTCATATTTTCGATGCGCATTCAGCATCGATACTTGTATACCCCATGATTTTTAACGGCGCATTGGTGGCATGGTAAGACGATACAGCATCCGCATAGGTTTTGGCGCATTATCTGGGCTCAAAAAGGATGAGAGCAATTGGGAGGCCCATGTTGAAGGGCCAGATATTCTTTGGATACCCGCCGATATTATGAAACTCGGCTTCACACTTAGGTTTGGGACACATGAAGGACTGTTGTGTTGTGAACATCTAGCAGACGAAAGATCTGGGATGAAATATTATGTTACTAGCAATGAATACAAGATATCCAAGGACCCAGTTTAAGTCCACCACCCATGCAACCCGCCGCCCGCTCGGCCAAGATGTTCGATAAGCTGCATGCATGCACGCAACCTTGGAACCAGCCACACTGTGATGGCCCAAGCTCTCTAGCCGCGGTGACAGCTCCACCACTGTATGTCGACATAGCTCGAGCGCTCGTGCTATCATCACCTCAAGCGCCTTTCCTCTGGTCTGTTGCGCGCCAACCTTCTCTTCTTCTTTATTGTGTTACAGCTTCCCGGTGTACTTGAAGAAATCATTGCGCGCCTCATCTATAGACGACAATGTCCTTGTTTGGCGATGACGATGTGCCGTCGCGCTCCAAGCAGTCGTCCGGTCTCTTCGACGATGATCAGAAGCCTGCGGCCAAACCGGGCAGCGGTCTGTTCGATGACGGTTTCGACAGTAACGACTCACCGTGGGCTTTCCCTACACCTAAGAAAGGCGGCCGCGGATCGCTGATCAAGTCGCTGCTTCCTGCTACGGATGTGCCCGACTCGTACATTGATGCCTTCGACGCCCTGTTAGACGCTGGGGATCGTACTGGCAGTGGCATTAGTGTTGAAGGCGCAAAGAAGCTATTGGCCGGCAGTGAGATACCAAGCGATACACAATCTAAGATCCTTGAGATAGTTGCGCAACCTGATCAGGACGTGGCGGGACTGGGCAGGAACGAGTTCAACGTGCTCTTCGCACTCATCGGCCTGGCACAAGAGGGCGAAGACATCACACTCGATAGCGTGGACGAGCGTAAGAGAAATCTCCCTGAACCGTCTGTGAAGCTACCCAAATCCTCAAAGTCTGAGCCGCCTGCACCTGCACCGCAAGAACAGCAACCACCGCCGCCCACGCCACCAATGCCGCAGGAATTCCCCCCTCAGCAAACACCAAGCCCAGGCAGGTCGCGCGCACCGTTTCGCAAGCAGTCCTTTGGTGATCCAGAAGCAGATCCCTGGGGTAGCCCAGATTTGCACAAAGGGCACAACCACAATAGCTATACCTCTGTACCTGCACACGCGAACGGCACCGCCCCTCATCCTACTGCACGAACAACAAGTCAATTCACTACACAGTCTACTGTTGATCGAACCACATCGCAGGCCGCTGCCCCTCCCCCAAGCTCACTGCCCAGTGATGGCGGTTGGGGCGGTTACAATGGCGGGTCCAGCCAGCCTTTCCGTACACCAGAGCTCAATGCTGGCGGGTTCAATGACGCACCGTCAGGTAGCAACAGTGGTGCCAACGCTCCATCTAGGTTGAGTGGGTCTCTTGGACGACTTCCGGGTGGATCTGGGAATGAAGAAGTCATCACAATCACCGCTATCGCTGAAAAGGAAGGCCTGTTCATGTTCCAGCACCGCAACTACGAAGTCGGGAGCAACCGCCGCGCGAACAAGGTCGTCCGAAGATACAGTGACTTTGTATGGTTATTGGACTGTCTACACAAGCGCTTCCCGTTCAGGCAATTGCCTCTCTTACCTCCTAAGAGAGTTGGCAGTGAGTAATGACCCAGCCCCTATTACGATGTCTATTGAAAGTTCTTAGTCAATGGCAACCCAATAGCCGCCGATGCGAGCTTCCTCGAAAAACGAAGGAAAGGCTTAGTGCGGTTCACAAACGCCCTCGTTCGACACCCCGTCCTTGCGCAAGAACAACTCGTCGTCATGTTTCTCACAGTACCCACAGTAGGTCGAAGCGGTCATCTGTAATCTCTCAACCAACTAATAGAATACAGGAGCTCTCCGTGTGGCGGAAGCAAGCGAACTTGTCCGTCCAAGAGGAGTTCACAGGCAGGGCGCTGCCTCCGGACCTCGAAGACTCCCTCCCCAAGACTCTCCCCGAACTCAGCGATACCGTCCGATCAGGCGTCCGCCGAAGCGCTGAAACCTATATCAACCTCTGCAGCATGATGGAGCGACTCACGCGACGCAACGAAGGCATGGCAGCAGAATATCTTCGCTTCTCGCAAGCCCTTAGCTCCCTCACAGAAGTCTCACAAGACACATACGCTGTGGACACCAATGACGTCCCACTCCTCAACGAAGGCCTCAACTCGACAGCCCGGCATCTCGATCAGTCGAGACAGTTGCTCGAAGACGAGGCAAGAGGGTGGGAGGAAGGCGTGCTTGAGGACCTTAAGAGACAGCGAGACACGCTGGTCAGCGTCAGGGACATGTTTGATCGCCGAGACAAATACGCAAAGGACAACATCCCAGCGCTAGAAAGAAGGATAGCGAACAACGAGACAAAGCTGCAGAATATCAGGAACAAACCAGCAGAGCTGGTCAAGCCTGGCGAGGCAGAGAAAGTAGAGGATGCGATTTCGAAGGTCAGTTCGACATGCGTGTTAATGTTGCGTCAACCCTGATACTGACATACCACAGGACAAAGAATCTATCGTGCAACAACATGCCCGTGGTGTCTTCATCAAAGAATGTATACGCGACGAACTTCTTTACTTCCAAAAATCTCAATACCACATTTCACGACTGCATCAGGAATGGAGCCAAGAGCGTGTGAAGTATGCAGAACTACAGGCAGATAACTGGAGGGCGCTAAGTGAAGAGGTGGAGAGCATGCCTACCGCAGATTAGGCATCTGATGAGCTACCTCTTGCTATACCGAGGGAGGGCTTGCTTAGAAGGCAAAGGGATGATGAGGCTGATTGTGGGAAGGCAGGGTTGGCCGGGCTGTCATCTGTTCCTCCAAGTATGTCGTATTTTGGAGTGTAGGTGTATATATCCTCATCGTCAGTTGAGTTCTATGGGAATGTAAGATTGGTGTCGGACAATCTCATTTCATCCTCTACATCTCTAATGCTTTGTCAAATACATTGATTTGAGTTTTTTCTTCTTTTTTTTTTTCTTTTTTTTTACAGCAGCATCCTGCTCGCTCCCTGTACAAGATCGAGGACGAGGGTCTCGACACAGTTTCCAAGACACGGCTTCTGTGCTTTCCTGCATATCACCGCCCCAACATTCTGTTACTCGATAAGTTCTCAGGTTGAACGTTTGAGGCTGTACCTGTGCACATCGCATTGCATCGCGAGAGAGACTTAAGCTGTTCTGTGAGTGAATGAACGAATGAATCCTCCAGACGAGACGTTATGGAAGTCATGAATAACGCCGAGTGTATTGATATCATCTTGGAGCATTCTTGACGCCCTGGAACGGTAGGTAGGTTAACTATGATACCTGCTATGGTCACCAAGCCCTGGTAACTGATCACAGAGCAGTCGTGCACCAAGACTGTGCCATGTCTGGCTTACGAAAGACCTCCTTTCGAGGATTATCCAATTCTGAACTCAACAGCAAATTGCAGGCTACTTATGTAAGACCTGAATACCCACAGGCCCGTAGCTAGACACTTAGAAGTAACACGTTCAAGTCATAAATTCTTCATAGCTGCACGTACTATGTTGCTAAAGCAGTGTTAAACGGCTTGATGGTGTATCAGTCAATACAAACGAGGCCCTTCATAGGCTTCCATACCCAGTATGCCAACGAAACTGAAGTCCAAGAAGCCTAGAGAACCATCACAATGACAGACGAAGAATCATTTGTTTCCTTCGATAGCATAGAAGTAAGCTTTTGATCCAAATGCCCCAGACAGCGCCTTATAGGAACTTCGCGGAGCATCAGTACGTTTGAAGAGGACGACAATTGATGCGGACAAGAACTAAAAGTGAAGTGTATTAGCGACGCAATGACGCGGTTGTTGATGATGCCTTGAGCTAAGGGAGCTAGGGCCCAACCTTAATGGTTCGCGGAGCAGGCGCACGCGTCGACCATCATCCCCGCCGCTGCAACACCACAGCTGCCATTGAATTTAACGCGCCTTTCCTCTCCCGCGCTGCCACTTTTCTTTTTTGTCTAATCAATTCTCAGATAGCGCGCAAATAATATGAGCGCGATGGTTGCGGCATCTGAGACCGGTGATGCCACTTCGTCGAGCGCGCGACGGAAGTCCGGACGCGTCACGAAGAAGCCTGAAAAGTTCACGTCTGGCATAAGTTCAACTGGGACATCTAAGAGGAAGCGCGGTGAGGACAATGACAGCGGAGTTGATGCGGATGAAGCAACTTCAGAAGAGGAGGATGAGAGCAGCGAAAGCGAACCAGACGAAGAGGAACTGAAAGAGCGGCGGCGCAAAACAAAGAGTAAAGCGTCTGCAAAACGACCTGCACAAAAAAAGGCCAAGACGAATGGGAAGAGTGTTACATTGGCCATGCGCCCCGCGACAAGCGCGCCAAAGAAACTCAGCAGGCCGCGCAAAGCACCTCTTCGCAAAAGTATTCTTGCCGGAGACGAGACAGAAGGGCTCTATGGTAGGCATACAATGTGCACGTAGACCATCATGTGAAGCTGACGCGCTACAGCTGATGTTTTTGCCAGCGGTGACCGCCTTGAAGATGTTACGGCGCGTTGGATTGCGCGATTCAACGAGCACGAGGCGAAAGCTGTCGCTGAGATTGTTAACTTTGTATTGCGTGCGGCTGGTTGCGGCCTTCGCATTGATGAAGACGATATTGCCGATCCGGACAACGCGCCGAGTCGCGTGGCAGAGCTGCAGGAGGAATTCCAGGCGCAAGATGTGACAGAGTACCCGCTCATCGCTAAGGCGAAAGACGGTGGTGGTCATGCCTTCAGGAGTGCCTTGCACCGCTTCTTCCTCACACTCGTCCAGAGCATCGCACAATCGGGGCTCATGTATGAGAATCAGGAACTGCTCGAGAACATCGCCGTTTGGATTGGAGCCTTGTCCTCAAGTGGCAACCGACCATTCCGCCACACCGCTACAGTCGCAGCCTTAGCAATCACCACCGCGCTTGCCTCGGCGGCCGCGGACATCGTCGAGAACACTGCTAAGAAGATTCGGCAGAGCGAATCCGAAGCAAAGAAGTCCCGTGCCAACAAGGCTCGTGTCTCTGCGGCGAATCAAGAAGTCGAGGATTACAACACAAAGAGGGAAGCAGTGGATGGCGCACTCAACGACTGGTTCAGCCTGGTGTATGTCCACAGATACCGCGACGTGGACCCTCACATCCGAGTGGACTGTGTTGGCGCGCTGGCGGAGTGGATTATGACATATCCAGACAAATTTTTCGATGGCAGCCATCTGCGATACCTTGGATGGGTGCTTTCTGATCCCAACTCGCCTACGCGAGTTGAGGTGCTGCACCAGCTGGCGAGACTGTTCAACGATAAGGACAAGCTCGCTGGACTCAAGACCTTCACGGAGCGCTTTCGATCTCGAATTGTTGAGATTGCGACCCGGGATGCAGAGAACAATGTGCGCGCTGCGGCAGTCGATCTGCTAGACATTCTCCGCGAAGCTGGATTTCTGGAGCCGGACGACATCGACTCTGTCGGCAAGCTTATCTTTGATGCAGACGCAAAGGTGCGCAAGTCCGTCGTGGGCTTCTTTGCTGAGAACGTCAACGCTGCATACGAGGCAATCGTTGAGGATATGGGCGGCCAGGAAGCGCTCGATGAGGTATTGGGATCGCCAGACGATGAAGACGAGGAGTACCAAAACCCCCGGCTGGAATGGCTGAAGCTCAAATGTCTTGTAGATCAGCTGTTATCTTATGATGAGGACGATGTCGATTTGCCAACACAGATTGAGCGCATCTCCCATACGAGCGCGGAGCTGGGCTTAGTAGCAGCTGGCGTTGAATCGCGGTACTCACTAGCCGCTCGGGCGCTGTACGAGGCCATCCCTGAGATCAGATCGTGGGAGGTTCTGGCAGGCTACCTCCTCTACGACCATACACAGACTGCACAGATCAGCGCTGGTGACGATGCAGAGGCAATGCTGCGACAAAACTGTCAACTGGAAGAAAAGCACGAGACCGTACTTCTCGATATTTTGAATGCGGTCGTCCGTCTTCGGTTACAGCGTCTAGCAGATGCACAGACAGACAGGAAGAGAACTAAAGCTCAGCGTGAGAGCGATAGCGAAGAGCAAGCCGAGATGGCAAGAAAGCTCACATTGCTTATCCCTGATTTGCTGAAGAAGTTCGGTGCGCTGCCTGAGGCAGCGGCACTGTGCCTTCGTCTCGAGCGCGAGTTGAGTCTGGATGTCTTCCAAGAGCTGCGCCAGAACGCAGCACTGACTGCATTACTCGACGACATCAACAAGCAGTTCTTGACACATCACAATGAACGCGTCCTTATCGAAGCTGTTGGATCGATGCTACATGCTCAGGAGAACGATGAACTCAAGGAAGTGATACATCTCAAGATCCAAGCACTTTGGGACGATTTGATAAATACATTCGATGCTTTGCGGCGCGGCAAAGACTTCTCGGAACGAGGCAATCTCGAACAGAACATACTTGTTGGCATTTCGAACATTGTCCTGAAGATCGCCCAGCTGAGCAAAGCCTCAGACGCAGCGATACTTGACCAGATCGTTGCTCCTGCGAAATCGAGAGGCAAATCGAAAAAAGCAGCACCAGACTCGCCACCGATCGTATCCGTCCTACAGATCTTGGACCGCGGCGTACCCTCTGACGATCTGGATGCGGATACAAACGAAGCAGAAGACGTACTCGTTCGCCACGCTATGTCCCTAATGCTCACGTACTTCGCCTGGAAATGTCGGGAATGCATGCTTCATATCGAAGAAGGCACCACCATGCCCAGTGACAACCTCACAACGCTAGTCGAGCGACGAGACGCATGCATAGCTTCACTCACGGTCATACTCGAGAATCGCAAAGGTGCTGATGACGTACGTCTCGAAGCTGCCAATCTGCTCCTTGATATCTACAACATGTTCCGTTCGCTGAAGTCTAAAAATCCTAAGCTCATGCGTACACCCAAGAAAGCCCAAGATGGTGTTTTGAGAGCGAATGAGGATGATGGGAGCGACGACTGGGAGGCTCTGACCCAAGATATCGACACACCTACTGTGAAGACTCTGATGCAGATCCTTACAGCCGCAGAGAACAATCTCGCCAAACTCGCCAATAAGCGTCTCGAAGAGCCTGACGTGGACGATGATCCTGTCGACCCCGACGATGAGCCAGAGTCCGACGATGAAGCTGCTGAAGACACGCGTACACAGGAGGACA
Source organism: Leptosphaerulina australis (assembly GCA_026120165.1). Taxonomy (NCBI): domain Eukaryota; kingdom Fungi; phylum Ascomycota; class Dothideomycetes; order Pleosporales; family Didymellaceae; genus Leptosphaerulina; species Leptosphaerulina australis. Next base: position 69,374 of record JALRMI010000106.1, read on the forward strand.
AGCAAGTTCAGCTCCTCATTGCAGAAGAGCGCCTCTGCGTATTCGGCGGACGCATCGTACATGCTTATCTAGTTGGCAGCTTAGGTGCAGAAGGTGGAGAAGCAGTAAAGAAAAGAATGGAGAGGAATAAGGCAAAACTGACCCCGACCTGGAGAGAGGTTGTCAACCATCTCGACATCTCCAAGGTAGTCAAGAAAGCAAACAAGAAGGCACCTGCTAAGCCGTCTGCAAAGGCGGAGAAGAGCAAGGAAATCGTCATCGAGAGCGACGAGGAAGAGGAGGTCGAGGTGCCAGGCGATGAGATTGAGGATGAAGAGATGGAGGATGCTGAACAAGAGGAGCAAGTTAATGGTGCCGAGGAGAATGGCGAGGTTGAGGGAGCTGCTGAAGAGGAAAGCATTCTGGGTGACTAGATGGACGGCCGATGTGTCGAGTGCTCTATTATATCATCTCTCATCCCTTCCACATGGCTTCAGGGTGAATGTGGGCGGGCAATGGTCGCACAATTGGTCCAACTGGCGCTGCGGCGTTATTATGATACCGGTTTTGCTTGCGACTAAGCGTTGCAGAAGATCTGCCTGTCTTTCGTGTATAATTCGAATCAGTGATGCTTGTTACTTAAATCACACATCTCTTACATAGTACGCTTATTGCCGCTATCTCCGGTGACACCAAGTGAAGAGCGTGGAGGAAGTCACGCAAGTAGCACAGAGTACCATTGGTGGCGCGTAGTCACGAAGACTGGTCATATTTCTTGAGTGACCTGAGATGGTAAAGAGAGCCTTGTAAAATCCGGATGGGGGCTCAGTTATCTTATATAGGTAGCTCTTATCGATATCATTATCATGACCATGCAGCTGCAGCACTAGTGTAGCGCGTCATCCTAGCAGCCGAGCTTCATCGACTTGCAGACCTCCACAGCTCCGCACCTTCCACCACACCTTCAATGTCCTCCGCCGACTCTGGCACGCTGAAAAGGAAGCATTCGGTTTCCACTCAGCAAAAGCTATCTTTCACTGCGCAGCAGAAGCCAAACTCCACCGCCACCGGTCCTCTTTCTCCAACGAATAAACGTACCCGCCGAGAGGGCTCCCCTCAGGAAACCACCATACCTGTTAAAACAAGCACCATGAGTACTGCCGATATGTATAGCTTTCCAAGCAAGAGAATGAGCGTACCGAATGGTGTAGACATCGTGGACATCACCTCCAGCCCAGATAATAGCCCAGCGAAGCCTCGTAATGGAATAATGCGCAAGCCAGCACCGACTACGGGTATCCATACTGGACCCAAGCGACTGATGGTCAAGAACTTCAGGCCTGTGCGAAAAGTCGATCCCAAGGTTTTCCTCGATCAGACATGGCAGAAGATCGAGGGCGCGCTGGACACTATCTTTAAGCAGGGCGAGATCGACTTCAGCCTCGAAGAGCTGTACCGCGGCGTTGAGAATTTGTGCCGGCAAAACATGGCTCGTGACGTCAAGGAAAGGCTGGTCATGAAATGCAAAGATCATGTAGGCGGGGCATTAAAGAACAAGGTCAAGGACAGCCTAGGCCGGACAAATGTCGACGTGCTCCGGGCGACACTACAGGCTTGGAATACATGGCATGAGCAAGTCCAATATCTCGACTGGATTTTTTGCTACCTCGACCGATCGTACTTGCTCCCTCGCCACGAGTCCCTTCGCGATATCTCCATCGGCCTTTTCCGCTTGATCATCTTTGAGCATGCGAAGCTCAACCCGCGCATTGTCGATGGTGCCTGCGATTTGGTAGCTGCCGACCGAAAGAGTGGCGATCTCGATGGCGATACGTTTAAGAAGACAGTGGACATGTTCCACGATATGCATGTCTACACGGATCACTTCGAACCAAGACTGCTTGAGCTCAGCCAGGAGTATGTTATGAAGTGGGCGGATGCAGAGAGTGAACAAAAGTCGCTGCCTGAGTATGTCCGAAGTGCAAGGGCACTCATGGACCGCGAGATGCAGAGAGCAGATCTGTACAGACTACCCAATACCACGAAGCGCGACCTCCTCACATTGCTGGAGGATCATCTCATCTCGAGAAAAGCAGAGCGGCTCATTAATCAAGACGAATTCGCGGATCTTTTAGAGGCGAATGCAGTTGAGGACCTCGAGTTGCTTTACTCGCTGCTTGAGCGACGCAAGCTGGGCAGTAAGTTGCGGCCAGGGTTTATGAAGTGGATTGAGGATGAGGGCACAGCCATCGTGTTCAGTGAGAAAGAGCAGGACAACATGGTGGTCCAGCTTCTTACCATCAAGCGTCAACTGGACACATTCTGGAAAATCTCCTTTCACCGCGACGACGAGCTTGGCCACGGTCTGCGCGAGTCCTTTGAAACATTTATGAACAAGACAAAGAAGACAAGCGCAAGCTGGGGTACAGACAACTCAAAGACTGGCGAGATGATTGCCAAATATGTTGACATGTTGCTGAGAGGAGGTGCGAAGGCAATACCTGCACAACTGAGTCGAAGGGCAACTATCAAGGTGGACGTAGAAGACGCAGAGTACGATAACGAAGAGGCTATCTTCGATGAGGATACTGAAGTCAATAACCAGCTGGACCAAGTCTTGGATCTCTTTAGATTTGTCCATGGAAAGGCGGTATTCGAAGCTTTCTACAAGAAAGATCTTGCAAGGCGGTTGTTGATGGGCAGAAGTGCTAGCGCTGACGCAGAGAGGAGTATGTTGTCTAGGCTAAAGACGGGTAAGCGCCCTTTGATCAGTTACACGTTGTACACTATACTAAATGTATGCAGAATGCGGTGCGGGCTTCACTGCCAACCTAGAGCAAATGTTTCGCGATATCGAGCTTTCTCGCGAAGAGATGGCTTCTTACAAGACGATTTGCGAAGAGCGTGGGAAAAAGCAAAGCCTCGATCTCAACGTCAACATCCTCTCCGCATCTTCATGGCCTACGTACCCCACTGTCCCTGTCATTATTCCCTCAGAGATCAAGTCAGCCATCGATGAATTCGAAGCACACTACAAGTCGAAGCACTCGGGTCGCAAGCTCGAACTCAAACACGCCCTTGCGCATTGCCAGCTTAAAGCTAAATTCCCTAAAGGCAGCAAGGAGCTCGTGGTATCTTCTTTCCAAGCCATCGTCCTGCTTCTTTTCAACGGCAAACGAATCGACGAGCATATAGACTACAACTACCTCAAGGAAGCCACCGGCCTGCGTAAGTACTTTTCCCCCATCATCTACCTCTCATACTAACACCATTCAGCTCCGGCAGAACTGAACCGTACTCTCCAGTCTCTCGCTTGCGCTAAAATCCGGCCCCTGACTAAACACCCCAAAGGCCGAGACATAAATCCCACTGACACATTCACTCTGAACGCCACCTTCAATGATCCGAAATACCGCATCAAGATCAACACCGTGCAGCTCAAGGAGACTGCAGCTGAGAACAAAGAAACGCATGAGCGCGTTGCCGCTGATCGGAACTACGAGACGCAGGCAGCGATTGTGCGAATCTTGAAGGCACGGAAGCGCATCAGCCACGCCGAACTGGTGGCCGAAACGATCAAGGCGACGAGAAACAGAGGCACGCTTGAGGTTAGTGGTATTAAGCGGAATATCGATAGACTTATTGAGAAGGAGTTCCTGGAGAGAGAGGATGACGGTCTATATGCTTATATTGCGTAGACGAGTAGATGAACTTCTCGCACTCCGTAGAAAGTGGGATATGAAATTATATGCAAGTAAGCGCAGTTTGAACTCATCACGTTGGATGGACACTGGGTTTTGCGTGACATGTTGAGAATTGCCCATTCTGCAGGGCTGGGAAAGGAAACTTCCGGCGGAGTAGTTGGACACGCTCACGATACGAAAACTCGGGTTTGGGAGAAGTTGATGCACATGCTGTGACTCGCTCTAAGTACCATGCTAGTCTAGCAATGACAGTGCTCTCCCACTCCATCCCAAAGGTGGGTATCAAACACCAAACGCCATCGTAACGCTCGGAATCACAGGTTCAAATCGTCGTCATCTTTCACATCCAGCCCCAGCTCTCACTCAAGCCACCCCCAATGCCGATGCATTCTCCAATCGAACTTTGTCATACCAACCAAATCATCGCCATTCAGGTAATCGACACCCATATCTACAAGATCCCACCAGACACGGTTGCGAAGCGCAATAGGCCACTCCGGCGCGCCCCAATACCTCGCCTTCAGCCCCCGCTTATGTGCGCCCTCGACCTGGCCGCGGATAAGCTCGCGCTGCTTGTGACTCAAGTGTCCAAACCAGATGCGTCCTATGCTGCTTCTGAAGTTGGTGGAAGCATAAAAGCTGTTTGAGCTGTCAAAGTGGCTCTCGGGTGTCGTTCCAACAACGCCCTGTCCACTTGTGCTCACAGACGAACCCGCAGTGCTGTTGCTGTCGCCGTACTGTGCTTGGTCCTTTTCCCCCTGGCCCTTTGGCTCCACATACAGCTGGCTGAGTGGCGCGTCGAAGAAGATGTCGCGGTACGTCGAGTTTGCGACGATCATGTCAAAGGGCGCGTTGCCGGTTGCTACAACGGTGATTGGGCCCTGGACTACCTTAGAACCGTCGTAGTAGGTTAGATAGCCCTTCTCGCGCAGTGCAGATATTTGAGAGGACACATAAGGGAAGATTTGAGATCCATTGTTTTTGAAGTCGACGAGCAGGACGAGGGTTTGTGATGGCGCCGTGGTGAAGACGCCGATTTTGTTGGTGGAGTCGAGGTCTGACGTGAAGAGAGATGTGGTGTTTTCGTTCTTGTGATCCAGCATTTTCACGAGGGGCTCCACGTACATGGAACGAAAAGTGCCGTTTTGGGTGAGTGAGTGTGTGGAGTGGCCGACGAAGAGGTCCTCATCGAAGAGCCAAACATCGGCTTCAACGCCGGTGCAGCCCCAGCGGAGAGCGTCATATAGTGGAACCCGGCGCCAGTAGTCATTGTGAGAGTGGCAGGGGATGGGAGTTACATCTTTGGTAATTTCTAGTAAGTAAGTGGCCATGTCTGTAGAGGCTTGAGTGGGCCGGGTCCAGTCTAGGGCAAAGGCGACAGGAGCATCGCGAATCAAGGGGAGATACCCCATAGACACGTTGACGATATGAACGCAACCACTGACGCTGTTAGTATTTGTTTAACTAGTCCCGTGGAGAGGACTGAAAGATGCCATGGCCACGCCCACTATACATGCGGCTGAAGGTGACCACTTACAAGAAGAACACAACAAAGCCCACAACCCCCAGACATCCCCACACACCATGTCTCTTCCTCCATTTGTACTTCTTAACTCTTCTCCTCCTCTCAAAAGCTGGTAATTTCCCGCCTTCATAGCCCACTCTTGATAGAGAAGGCCGTCTCCTCCGTATTGCCATCAGGCAACGACCCAACAATGTGGGTCGAAATCCTAAAGACGCGTCGCTTTCCGAATCTGAGGGTTCGCCATCGTCCAAAGACTGTTCTATTACGGTTGAGAAGTCTTTGTGCGGCAGAATTTTTATCCGCGAGCTGTCGAAGTCAGAAGTAACATGGTTATGCAAGAGAGGTCGAGCACTGGGTGAGGCGATCCGTAATTCGGCGTTATCGGACGCCATGACTGCCAGGATAGCGATCCCTGCAGCAGATCAGATCCTAGGATCGTGCAAATGGTTAAGAGATCAAGTGCAGAATTCAACTTCAGTTTCAATTGAAGGTTTTCAGAAGTCGCAACTCCAAGAATGGCCGCACAGCTGTATATGTGGCTGCGGTTCAATTCCACACAGTCTGATCGCGCCCCAAGACACCTTCCCGAACGAAACTCGGAGAAAACGCCACACCTTTAGAGAGGCGATCCAGACTGTTATAATCCCAACCCCGGGTCGATACCAAACCAGCACGATAGCCCCACTGAATCGCCAACGGCCAGCAGTCCGCAAACCCACGACAGGGCCGAAAGTTATGCAGTTCCGGGTCCAGTAGTGTTGGAAGTAGAATGTTGCGCGTCGTGCGTGGTTAGCGTTCGTTTCGCAGGCCGTCAGATCCGTGTAATGGTAAAGACGGTCTCAAATTGAGGGAATTGGGGCTGCCTGATTTATCACTTCGTCTTTATCATATTGTGGTTGACACCCAGATGACCAATATGCACTTGATGCTCTCGACCTCGTGGTGGGTGACAGAGCTTGCTGCAATAGGTTACCCCAAGGCACGTCGTTGGAACCGAGACTGTGATTGGTGCTATTACTCCAAAAGACTACAGTGCCAAGGGGAGACTGCAGAGCCTTGACAGCCTCAAGTTTGCGACACGAGGAGGATCTTTGGCGTTTGGTTTGGCGATGGTCGAGGTGGTCTGGCGTGCTAGGGTTTGAAGAATGGAATAAGGATGCTGTCACGAAGGCTGATCATGAGCGATCGTCGACACGGTCTTGACGCTGAGAAGGCTGTTCGTGGAGACGTTGAGTGATCGCGATAAGGCCTTCTCTAATATACACAGGTCTTGATATTCTTGTGGATCAAGGCAAGCACGACATGTGGATCCATGGTCGTGCTGGACAGTTGTGGTAGCAGTTAACGAGCCTTGATTTTAGCCTTCAAGATCGGGCGATTGGTGCAAATGGAACAGTTGGCCTCGCCCACATCCTAATGCAGGCTGTACAGCGATATGAACAGACAGGCTGTAAATAGTCGGCACGTCCCAAGTACCGTTTTCTACTCTTGTGCTGGTCTAGACTGCAGGGGACAACAGCCTTGAGACAATTTCTCCGCGCCCCCATGAACCCAAAACATGACTATGCATGACACTGTGCAGGTCATGATTTGTGCATCAAAGGCCCTGGCCCAGAGCGTGAGGGCTGCTCGGAGAGCTTAGTAACAATGACTGATGAGGCAGGCGGGGTGAACACGCTTCTCACGTGCGTCTGGCCGGAGCTAAGATCCACCTAAAAAGCTTAACCCCACAACGCCTAATCCCTGTAATGCCCAGGGAACTTTTTGCGACATTTTGAATCAAGCAATCTAAAGGTACAACAACACAGCATCATCCAGTCATAACAATGCCACACAAACATAAGCGCAAAGCTGGCGATGCGCCAGAGTACGTCTTGTCATCTATTTTTTTCTTTTTTTTTCTTTTTTCTGCATATTGTGTGTAATTCTGCCGCACATCATACTTACCCTTCATCAGCTTCGACCTCCCACCTACATCACGCGCTGCCCCCCTTCCAGTCGGCAAAGGCAAGACTGCAAACACCAACACAAAATCCAAAAAGCGCAAGATTGCCCACATCGAAGGCTATGGGCAAGATGACACACCGAAAGCCTTCCAACGGCTAATGGCCTTCTCCCAAGGCGGCGCCAACAAAAACCGACCCGCTCTCGACGATGGTCTCGTGCTCTCGAAGAAACAGAAAGCAGCCGCGAAACGTGCAGCCCAGCAATCTGCAGCCAGCGGCTCAGGTGACAGCGACAATACCAAGTCCGCTATGACAAACGCAAATGCAACCGCCGAAGCGAAACAAATTCCCAAGATCCAGCCTGGCGAGTCAATGGCTGAATACAGTTCGCGTGTTGATGCTGCTCTGCCTCTCACCGGCATTGCAAAGTCCGGTAAGAAAGTTGCCGGTGCACCAGACCACCGCGTAACGAAACATGAGAAACGCCTTAAGAAACTTCAGGCTGGGTGGCGTGAAGAAGAAGCGCGGATTCGCGAAAAGGAAGCCGAAGAGGCTGAACTTGCCGAAGAAGAACGTGACGAGCAGGCCCTGCTCTGGGAGGACAAGACTGAGGATTTGGGTACTGGAGCGAGGGCGAATGGCAAGAAGGAAAAGAAGGCAAAGAGGAAGAAAGTGGTTGGTGAGGTGGACAATCACAGCGAGGACGAATGGGAGGCGCTGAAGAAGAAGCGAGAGCAGAGAAAGGGGTTGCACGATGTCGTACATGCGCCGCCGACATTCTCAAAAATACCGAGGGAAATCTTCAAAATGAAAAATGGAGCGAAGGTCAATGTTAATAATATTCCAAGTGCGGTCGGAAGTTTGAGAAAAAGAGAGGAGCTGGGCAAAGAGAGAAAGACAATTATCGATACATATCGCGAGTTGATGGCGGCGAAGAAATAGGAGGGGAAGGCGATAGCACCAGCCTAGTAGAAAGGAATATTTAGATACCCAAGATGACAAACACCATCTCAGAAGAGTAAATGGGTTCGGTGATCTGAGATCAGTCTGCTGCCCTGACAATTCTGTCCTGGCAATCACTTCCGTCGTCCAGAAATCTACTTCTATGCAGTCACAGTCGAAAGATAGATCCCGAGTTGTGTGCCCGCCTTTGCCGGGCCACTTCTTGTTTGTGTTAGTTCCTGGCTGTCCTCTCAGTCCCAAATCCTAGAAGGCCCCCACTATACGACGTCTGCTTAACCCAGCATGCAAATCCTTCTTCCTCAATCTTCACACCACCCAGTCACAGCTTCCCCGTCGCCTCGTATCGCTCGTTTGATTTTTCCTCCTTGTCAAGAAGTCCACAATTCACGGCGCAGTTGCCCATCGAACCCGTCAAAGTAAAAGGACGATGCACAAACCACATCTACGAATGTGTATGCGCGTACTGCAAATAGAAGATTAGGTCCGCCTCTGGCTGAGATTACGGAAGAGTTGCGGATGATACCAGGTGCAAAGGGCTACTTACATGTACAATCGACACATCAATTGTCAATTGTGAAAGGTTTATGTGCTTTGGCTTCAGCGTCACTCAGTACTATACATCCGTCCTACCCGCCTTGTGCTGATCAGACGTCCACATCGGCCCTTTCAACCAACTAGTATACTAATTCTCCACATCTTTTGTTTGTTGGCCGCCATCTAATTTGTTGTCAATAAAGCCATCAAAGCTGCTCATGGCGCGCTTCTGTCGCAACATTGGTGTTTTGAGAGCAGTATCCAACGCATCCAACAGACTGTAATACGAAACGTACAGTCACACCATACACATCACATGATGCGTAAGTGCAGCACAGTGAATCAAATCGTAGCAGTATCCGTACAGTGTGGCTAATCGCAATCGTAGTTCTTCCGTACTCTTGTTACCTTTTCAATCGTGTAATGGAAGCGTGGTGGTGACTGCGGTAACCACGCATAAGTTTAAATTTGGAGGCAAAGGGTGTCACGCGGATCGTTTTGTCTGTGTGTAGATGTAGGCTGAGTGACAAATTACAAAAAAAAACATATAATGCGGTACAACGAAGAAAGGGTCCATGAGCGCTACATCGACCTCGATGCATTGCCAGGTACATTGGAGCATGGCGAACCAGAGCTGATCTTAGAGAAAAAGGAAAAGAAAAACGTCAAAAACATAGAATTGCGAGTATTCGCTAGTAGTCACCCACCTAACTACTAATCCGCTGGTACGTTGCTTAAATATGGCTGAGTGAACGAGAAGCCTTACTGTCTCCCATGTGACTGACAGAATCATTCCCAAGTGTCGTGTAAACGACAGACAAAAACCCGGCTACTGAAAGCGGGAATCTGCAATCAGTCATAGAATTCCGCCAATGGATATTTGATGGCGACAAGTCGCATCATACCGGTTGTGCTTTGGACTATCTATTGGGGTACAGACAAGCCTGAAAGCTGGGTTAGCCGCCAGCAATAACGCCACACATGTGGTGGCGGCCCGAAAAACATGTTTTGTGATAGTAGACTTGACCTATCGCGAAGCCCCGAGACTGAGCTTGTTTCTTGCACTCTATGCGTTCCCCAGCTACAAAACGCATTGTGTATCCGGGAAACTGTATCTTTACAATCGATTCCAGCAACGTTCACACCTACGGTATTGTGACGTTATTCCTGGAAACCTAGTCTGACCCACAGCTGCGGTCCTTAACTTTGGAAACATCTCCTTTGTTCTGACCGTTCACTTCAAAGCCCTCACTTCTACCCTATCTGGTGTCGCTGTTATTAAGAACAAACGATAAAGGACACAAACTTGCAAACTGTTGGACACATCAGCAGGCGAAGAACTGTAAGATCCCTTGACGAATCTTTTCTAACTGTCTATAGCCATCACTGGTTTCAATTTTCGACCATCATGTGGTGTCAGTCTTTTTGTATTGTTCGTGGGGAACAGACGAAAAGACAAAACAATTGCTCATATTAGGAACATTGCCATTGACCCCAACTTCATCAGACCCATCATCGATTGCGTCGGATTCTCTTACCAGCTGTTTCACAAGATATACATTCAGCTTTCTATGTACAGATATTACAGCCACAAGGAATTAGTCTGTTCGCCGAACGCACGAGCCACCCCACCAACATCTGCCTTCCAACTTTACACCTACCCTAGCACCATGAGTAATGCA